>JAWWLR010000054.1:42912608-42923936 GCA_035041075.1 Acraspis erinacei
GCCTTTCAATGTCTCTGTCTTTCACTTTATATGGAACCCATTTCCCTACCTTCTGGACCGTTCGAAGTGCGTATAGACGTTCGGGAATGGTGGATTGGGCAACATTCAATGCATTTGCCATTTACTTGTACGTTTGCCTTGAGTGCTCACCCAATAAAGCTTGCAAGTCTTCATCTTCAAACTTTGTAGGCTCGCCTGGACGCTCCTTATCTTCTATATCGAATTCGCCAGTTTTAAACCATTGAAACCAACGTTCACAAGTTTTTTTGGGTTATAACATTTCCCCCGTAAGCTTCAACCAATAATCTATAACTTTCAGCAGCCGTTTTCTTCAAATGAAAGAACGTTATTAAACTTCATTTTCAAAGCTTTCAAAAAATATGTTCTTTGCATAATCGCAATCCAGAACAAAATAGCTTTTGGTGACGTGTGTCGAACCTTCAAAACGCCAGCCTCTATACCAACAAACGTATTAGTAACGCCACCTCTTAGCAAAATCGACATTATTAACCGGTGCACCTAATAGTTGATGTTTCAACTAATAAGAGGAATTTTTAACATCAGACATTAATTTTCCATAAGAAAAGACTAATATTGAACTAAAGAAAAGAACTTTTAACTAAAATGATGAATCTGCAACAAAAAATTCATTTTCAGCGAAAAACGTGATAGTTAAAAATTCAACCAAAAACGATTTTAATTTTAAATCTAATACCATAGAATTCCTAAAAAAGACGGCTTTTCAAGCAAATTGTTAGATTTTAAAATTAAAATACAAAATTTCTTTAAAACAGTCTAAATTTCATGCCGAAACGTAAATTTTGATAACTAAAGTTCATATTTCAATAAAAAGATGAATCTCTTACCAAAGAAAATAACTTAGCAAAAACGTTTCACTTTTAACCAAATAGTAGAATTTTTAACCACCAAAAAGAGAATTTTTCACGACAAATTTAATTCTTGACTTTTAACAACTTTAATAAAAAAAATTTAAGTTTGGAATAAAATAATTAAATGTTCAACAAAGCAATAAAAATTGCAAGTAAAAAATAAGAATTTTCATCACAATACCAAATTGTTGAATTCCTAACTTAAAAGGCATATTTTTCAAACAAAAAAGGTATTGTTGCAATAGTTTAAAAAAATCATTTTCTACTAATAGAAACACGTCTTTAACAAAATGGCTGAATACTCAGCCAAAGAATAAAAATTTTAACAAAAAAGCGAATTTTCTACAAAATACATGAATTATTAACCGAATAATTCAATATTCTACTAAAAGATATAAATTTTGAGCCAAAATAGAAATAGTTCAGTTGTCGGTTTAAAGAATTATTTTTGAACCCAAAGAAAGGAATTTTTCTTAGTTGTTCAATTTTTTACAAAATAGATGAATTTTACAAGAAAGTTCTAAATCTGTAATAAAAAAATATATTAAGAAAATAGTTCCACTATTTATCAATTATTTGACTTCTTAATCAAATAAAATAAGATTCCCAACTTAAAATCCAAAGCCTGGATTTTCAACAAATTTTTTTTTTTATATAAAAACAGAAAAAGTATAATTCAATCAAATAGGCGGATTTTTAAAAGGAGAGTTTAATTATACACCGAGCAAGATTTTTTAGTCAAAAGAAACACAAAACTGAATCCAAATTGTTGATTTTTCAAGCTTGACTTTTAAGCGCTAAAATATTAATTTTCAACCAAAAAGTGAATTTACAATCAAGAAAAATGAATTTGCGATTAAATATTAAAATTTTTGACCCCAAAAAAATCATTTATATCCATATAGTTGAATTTTTAACCCGACAATTCTAAATTTTTACTAAAAAAGTTAAATTTTCAGTCAAGTCAGAATTGCATGTTTAAAAAAAGAGTTAAATTATTACCAAAAAAAAATTCTGCAATCGTCTGAATATGTAATGAAATATGTAATGAAATATGTAAAACGGTGTATTAGAGAAATGTATGATTGTTCTGGTAGCAGAAAGAAAATTTTGGAAATCGAAAATAATATGCAAGAAATTAGCGTATATCAAAACTCTCCAATTAAGTATAAATTATTTGGATCTCTATGTTTTATGTTTTCAATTTGCTTTTTAGAAAACAGCGTATATGAACAAATTTTTATCTCTATAAATATATTATTATCGTTACTAATAATTTTTAAATTTCTGTGTTTTAACACTATAATATTTTATATCTGGCATTAAAAAATATATTGAACATCTAAGAGCTTTTAACTGATAAACAAGAATAAGGAATCAAAATATTATATATAATGATAAAAATACATTTAAAAAATACAAACATGAGCATTTTTTAATTCTGTTGTGAATCTATTTTTAAATCTTTGATCCCTTTTCATTTTTTCTCATGTACTTTTATGAGTAAGAAAGTGCTAAAGCATTCAACAGCTTTTTTAAAGCTAACTGACATGATTGTTTTTCAAAAAATTTACATTCTCTCTTAGAATTGGACTGCGTAACTGGGTTGATCTTTGCAATATAGATTCTTTTCTATCTGAAGAATAATAATTGGAAATCAGTGTGAAAAAAAATAATTTCTACCGAGGGAATTACTAAAGCTTCAAAAAATCAGATTAATACGCTGCAATAGAAATTTGTATGGCATATTCCGTATTCAGAACCAAGCTATGTTTTTTTAGACAATTCATCGACAATGAGGGTCGAGAGCTCCTATTTCACTACCCTCTCTTTCTCTACAGTCCTATGTCTCTCTTAACCACGCGCAAAATGCAAGGCTTTAGAGTGGCTGTTAATTCGGCATACTCTCATCTCGTCACACAATAAGCGTGAAACGCCAATTCATACTCCGCACCTCGTGTATTCATTCCCGAGCACAAAAATGGTCTTTCAATAGTGCAAGCGTACAAACTCTGATGCTAAATTTGCACAGGATTACCCCTCCTCGAGCCCTTTTAGTTATATCTAAACATAAATTTTATTTAAATAATTTAGTTAATATTTATTTATTATACAAGACCGATAATATCTCGTTACAAAACAAGCATGCAACGGCAATTCATATTCCGCACATCGTGTATTCATTTTCCAGCACAAACATGGTCTTTCAATTGTGTCATTTTGTACAGAAATCAGAGTTAGTTAGTAACTTAGTTATTACACAAGGTAAACAAAATCTCCTGACAAAGTCAATATGAAACGTCAGTTCATACTCCGCAGCTCGTGTATTCGTTTTCAAGTAAAATGGGGTGTTGCAATGGTGCTGTCGTGTAAAATCTGATGCGAAATTTGGACAGGAAACCACTTCTCGTGTCTATTTAAAAAACACTTACATTTAAATTCAATTTAAATAATGTAGCTAATATTCCGTTATTATATAAAAAAGATATTATGTGTGTACGCAAAACCTGTCGCAGCGTCACTTAAGTTACTTTTAGTTACTTTTTGAAGTCAAACTTCTTAGGGCGCGGTACGGTATTTTTGCACGATGAATCAAGCCATAAGAAGCGTGACCTTACTTTACGCTCCAGCAAGGTAGCATGCTGAGAGCACGTATTCATAGAATTTAAGGAATTCATGGAATTCTAGTATTTAGGGGTGTTCATAGAATTCAAAGTATTCACGGATTTCATATAACGAATTTCTTGAATTTCGTGAATTCCGTGAATTATATGAATCCTCTTAATTCCTTTAATTCCTTGATGTCCATGAATTCCGTGAATTCCTTTAATTCTATGAATTCCGTGAATTTGTTGAATTACTTGAATTCGATAAATTTGTTGCTTTCCAAGAATTCCTTGAATTCCATGAATTCCTCCAATTTCTTGACCTCCATGAATTCCGTGAATTATTTGAATTCCACGAATTCTTTTAATTCTGTGAATTGCGTGAATTTTTGTGAAATATTTGAATTGGCTGAATTCCGTCAATTCCTTGGATTCATTGTATTTCATGAATTACGTTAATTCCTTGAATTCCTTGAATTCCTTGAATTCCTTGAATTCCATGGATTCCGTTAAAGGATTCAATACTGAACCAGGCAATTCCAAATATTTCAATCTAAAATTAAAAATTTTGTAATTCCTGAACATTTTCAATTTAAGAAATCTTTGATTGTAAACGATTTAAAGGCAAAAATTAATCAATTTTCACCGCTTCACACTTAAAAATGACTATTAAACTACCGAAACTAATAAACTGAAGAATTTATTTAAGTAAATTGTTTATAACAATTATCTTTACATTTAATTGATTTGTGGTTTTCCTTTACTATATGTGCATTCAGTCTAATCAATGGTGATTTCATTTAAGCCATTTTTTTAACATAAAAAATGACATTCTTAAAATTTCTAATTTTGTAACTATATTTGTTTATATCGGTCCATATCAAATCAAATTGAAAAAATCAAAGACCTTCAAAATTTTACTCTGAGAATGTCTAAAAACGAAACTTCGAAATTCTCCATTAAGTAGAGCCTGTAGAGGATTATGAAGCAAATTTCTGGGTTAAACCACTCTGCCTCAACATGACCAACTGTCGTTTTCTGATATAAAAAAATCTTAAAACAAAAGAATTATAAAAGAGTAAAAATACAAAAGCGTCACTACGAACGAAATCTGATCAAGGTTATCTCTCCGTATTATAAAAAGATCTCATCGCCGCCACTCTTTGAAGAATCCAGGCCCTGTGCCATATTGCCTCATATGCCAAATTACGCTCTGTGCCAAATTTCCTCACGAGCCCATCGACCAAGCCTACTTATTACAAAAAAAATACTTAATGTTATGGCGTGCACCTTTTAATTGAAAAATTATCAGCAGACGCCTCGATTATGGTGAAATGAACCACGAATTAATAGCGACCTCCGTCATCGTCCATTTCGCCTTTTCGTGAAGGCACATATTTCTTTATCGTGAAATTGGATAAGCAGCCTGAAAGTAAATGCAAAATTTTTCGGCGGTATGCACATATGGGACCAGAATACTATCTCATTAGTTTGCGTCCTCTCTAATTGCTGCATCGATTATACCAATTATCGTTTCCTACTCGAGAGATTAACTAATTGCAACGATCGGTCGATCCAGTAGTTACGTGGCACAACTGGTACACGCGGGTGGACGACCATGAGATCAGTTCTATTGAATGTGACACGTATAGTCCTGAATATACGGGGTGTTGGTTTTGTGAGTGAAGGTTTTTTTAACCCTGAGTGCATTATTAGGTTTTCATTCATTCATATCAGGTAACTTGGTCCAAAAGCTCCAGACCCCTCGCACGCTCCTCACACTTCTCTACCACATGTACTCCCCTCCCCTTCTATTCACAATTCTTTTGCTGCTTCTTAAAAAAAGAAGTGCTAAAACACTCCACTAGCTGAGCAAGTATGGGCGAATGAACGAGTGAGAGAAAGAGAAAGAAGAAAGGGACGAGGACCGCAAAAAGTCAAAAATAAAGGTGCAACCGGTTTGCTCGCCTCCGGACGGTGGCTAGTATTCAAGGCTTCTTGTAAGAAGTGTTCTTCCACCTGACGCTTCTTTCCGGATTTTCACTGCTTCCTTTTTCTCATTCATTGAGTGTGGGTGAATTAAACAAGCTTGAAATCGTTCAAGTTCGTGCTTGGAATTCGATATTATGGCCTTTATTTAAATAAATATTGTTTTCATTGAATTATTAGAAGATCTAAGGGCACATGCAGACCTCGGATTCATGTCACTGTTAACACATTTTGATATTTTTTTAAGGAATAAAACTATTTTAATACTATTCTGAAAAAATAAACTATTGCTACTATTTCTTAAAAGTGCCCGCTAATACAACTACTTTTTTCAAATTGTCTTTTCAAAATATTTCGCTAGATTTTGAACGACTTTAAAGGATTTATAAGTATCTCATAAGATCTTGTGACGTGTAAGAATTTAAGCATTTTTACAGGAATTTTTAACAATATTAAAGACTTCCAGACACTGTAAGCGATTTTAAAGAATTTCTATGGATTTCATGAGAGCTAAGGGGGTTTAAATATTTCAAAGAACTTTTACGAAATGTACAGAATTTTAAGCGATTTCGAAACATTTCACAAAATTTGAGGGATTCATTGGATTAAACAAAATAGAAGATTCCATAAGGAAAACATTATAAGGAATTTTCATAACTTTTTAAAGATTTCGAAAAATTAGAGAGTTTTCCAGGTATTTCAAAAAATTTCAGGAGAATTCAAGGGTCTCTAATAGATTTCAGGGAATTCCAACGTATTTCAAGGATTCTAAGGTATGCAAAGCTTCTAAGGATTTGAAAGATTTTATAATTTTTGGAAGATATGACATATTTCGAGATATCTTGGGGGATTTTAAATATTTCTGTAGACTTACTAGGGACATTCAAAGATTTAACGGAAATGATCAATTTCAAAGAATTTAAAAAAGTTTAAGCATTTAAAAAACTTATTTTAAAAAAATATGAGGAATTTAACGTGATTAAAAATTTTTTAAGAGCCTTCAAATCATTTTGCAGGATTTTCGAAAGTTTCAAAGTTTTTTGGAAAGGTATCCAGGATTCCAATAATATTTCAGAAATTTGAAGGGATTTCTAGAGAGCTTTAGGAAATAAATGGAAGTAAATTTTAAGTAACTTCTAGGGATTTCAAGGAACTTTCACGAATTATGTGGGATTTCATATGGCCTTGAAGGATTTTAAATATTTATATATTTTTTAAATGAAGTTTGATGAATATAGTTTATTTTAAAAGATTTCAAGATTTCAAGATATTTTCAGTATTTACTAAATTTTAACGGGTTTTAAAAAAAATTTAATATTTGAGGAATTAATAGAATTTAAACAGAAGTTTAAAGATTCAATTAGGTTAATATTAACAGAAATTTCTTTAGATTTCAAGCGATTTAGGAATATTGGACAGTATTCTGGCAAATTCTAAACATTTCAACAAAATGCAAGGGTCTTTAAAAGACTTAAATTGGTTTTATTAGAGTCTATGGAATTTAAGAGGATTTTAAAGTTTAATACTTTGGGAGTATATTACAGATTTCAGGATATTTATAAAAATTTACTCGATTTTTGTGAGATCACTAGGAACTTAAAGATATTTAAAGGACTTTATCAATTTTAAGGGACTTTAAAGTGTTTAATGTATTTAAAAAAATTCCAAGAAATTGTCCTACACTTCAACACGTTTAAGGGTTTTACAATAATTTCATAGGATTTCAGACAATTTCAAAGGACTTTAATACGTAATTTAGGATACTAATTACATTTAAGAGATTTCAAAGAGATTCCAACAAATGTCCAGATAGTTTTATCAAATAAATTGAATAAACTAAAATAACAAGGGACTTATAGGGGTCTACATATTTCACGGACTTTGCCAGGATGCAGACTCACTGCTTTTTTAAAGGATTCGAAAGGATTTTACGCACTTCTATGGAATATGTATATTGATTGTATATCACATTTCAAAAACTGTTAACCCTTATATTCATTATTTAAAAAATTGCATGATACTATTTTGCTTCTACTTTCTAAAACTTATGCTAATATTAACACTATTTTTAATTTTTCAAATAAGTCCAAGGCCTTCAGGTGTCTTCTTTTATGTTATAAAGGAGTCTTATTTTCATTGATATCTGGAAATAAAAATAGAGAAGCAGAATTGCGAAGGAATTGAGTATTATTTATCAACGTACGCACATATTGTTGCCTAATATTTGCTGTCCGATGGATATCGAGTATTAGGCAGAAGAGGGTTGAATTCTGGGGGTCAAAGGATCCAAGAGTGGGGTGCTTACACAAATCCCACGAATCAGGGAGTGAATGCTTTGTTCTGTTCTCGCTCGTTTCCTTCATGTAATACGAATGCCTCGAGGCTACTTTAGAACTCACTTGAGAAAGTCTATGGGATCCGTAGAACTTGTTTCCCAAATCTGAATCTACTGACCATCGAGTCTCCATATTGGCTCTCAAATCTTCTTTGATCTTTTAGTTCAAAAAATCCGCTTTAAATTTCCTTATTTCTCGGCATTGTATCTACTTTCCAAGTTTTATCATATGTCTGATCATTCTCCTACTAAAAGTTATTATTTCATGTCATAAGAGTCGCTTGGTGATAAAAGTCAGAAGGCTGGGAATTGGTTTGAATTCGGTAGGAGAAGATAATTTCCGTGATTTCGTCAGAGATTAAAGGAAAAGTGAAAGGAAGGAAAGAGAAAGAGCGAATAAGAGAGTATTAGATTCTGAATTCGCCACCCTCGTTGCCAAGTCGACGAATGAAACCAACTTTCCTTCAATCTTCCCTTCGATTCGGTCTCAGAGTGACATCAGAGGGAAAGTTTATACTCTTATCTGTTTCGCTGGTTGGCCAGCTTGTACAAGCTACATTGATGAATAACCTTAAAGGGGTAGAATCTTTATCCCACCTCTTTAAATCTGTTTCAATGTTTGTCGCTAGTTTTAATCTCCCCTTAACTCGCTTCGATCTTTCCCAAGGGGTGAGAGTGCGGCTGGGACCAGCGATGTAATTATAAAAAGGAAGGAAGCGAGGGTTACCACCAAGGGTGAGAGAGAAGGATTGAGAGTAAAAGAAAAAAGTGGAAAAGATTGCTACTGCAAATCCAACTAGTCGCTTGTACAAAGTTGGCATATTGCACGTCAGATACACGAATGTTGCGCGAGTGATGACTGGCAATTTTCGAGCGATGAATCGAAAACTTCAAAAGTTCTCGTCATCCACGTTTATTAGCCTCGTACCCTACGCGCCCTTTCTACGAAGGGACGGTATACGCATGATTTACAAGACTAATGCCACTGCGTAATATGATGCCTTTTAGGATAGACTTTTATAGATAAGGGCATAAAACTTTTCTCTTCGAAATTAATGATCTTCAAAACTTCAAAATGACAGGAATCTGGAATTAAAATAAAATTTATAAGATTTTCGTACCTTATCAAGACGTTAATCAAGTTATTCAAATGTCCCATTCTTATATTTTGCCTCAGCTAATTCTTATGCCCTAATTTCTCTCTTCACTTTCTATCTCTACTGTTTCTTAGCTTACTTATCCTACCTTCCTCGATATCCACCTCACTTCACTGATATTCCCCTATCCACACTTTAGTACTCCGCTTCCCCTCAATTGCCTACTTACCATTCCCTCACTTTCCTACACTTCCTTCTCCTCACTCCCCTTAATACCCCTCCCAACACATGTTCACTTCCTCTCCCTTATAATTCCTTTCACTACCCTCGCTTCTCCTACTAAAACCTTCCTAGTACTTCTAACTCGCCTACGTTCCCAGATTCAGTAACACGAGAACTTTACCTACTACCTGTCCCATCACTTGCTTTCATTTCCTAGTCCTTCTCATCTCTATACTACCCTCCCCACAACATCTACTTTTTCGCCCAATGTTCCTCCGATCTCTCCATTTTTATCTCCCCTAATTGTCTCTACAACCCCTTTCCTCACTTTTATCCACACAATTCCATTACTGTCTCTACTATCTCTCCTATAACTTCCATAAATACATCTTCCTCTCACTCAGCCTGTGACTCGTATCACTTCCCTATCTCTCATTTTTCTACTCCTCTGCTCCCTTTCTCCACCTCACTCAACGTCCATGCACCCGAACACTGCACCCATACTTTTCTGACCTTCGCCTAGTACCACTCCTATAACTACCGCTACCCTCATACTCACTTTCCAACTACTTCTTTCTTAGCCTACTTTCCAAGCCTACTTTCCAGTCCTTCTCCTTCTCTCGCTTCCCGTACTTGCCCGCAATGTCCTACACCTAATCCTCACTTCTTCATGGTAATAGTATGTTTGTCCACACACTCCTATTTTTCAAGACTTAAAACTCTTATCTCACCCTCTAAATGCATTACTCTGTACATTCTGAACGGAGGGAGTTTTTCCTTCTAAAAGGGTCCTGGCTTTGCAAAATGGAATTTAACTTTCGACAGAGAGTTTGCGACATTGTCCATAGATCAAAAGCCACCTCTTTTGGTTGAAGCATCGTCCTCGCTTTTTCTTATTGCAGCGCTCTGTACTCCCTAAGCGAGTATTTTTCCCAAAATGTTTCCATACATCACCATACGGATCTCTTTGGCTGCAGAGTACGCATGTCGTTGGGGACCGCGATTCCTCATGCTGCGACTCCACACGATGCTTAAGATGGTATCTAGGGAGACGTACCCAAAGGTCGATTCTGAAGGCATTGGATCTTCTTAAGGTCTCGCCCAGTCCTTGAGGTCTGTCTCGCCTCAAGATAGCATCTGAAATGTATTACATATTTCAGATGTCCTCAGCAAGAAACGTTTTCGAGAATTTTTCATTGCTCGCATCTTTTTTGGCTCTTTCCTTTTTTGTTCCTTCTTTTTCTGCTTCTCATTTTTTACTCCTATTTTTTTATCGTTCCTTTCCATTGTTCCAAGGACTCCAATATAGTAAATAAGACTGATCAGTGTCCTCAAAATTATCTTTAAAATCTTATCTTACTTTATGATGTACATCTTGATATCCTATGCTTTAGATCTTGTACATTGAGGGATCTTAACCTTCTATAACCTTTCCAGTGAAATTATTTATGCGCGCGTCTTCCGCTGAAAACGGTACTCGAATTTTCACGGGTCCTGAGTTCGCAATCGCACCTTTCCCATTTCTAGCCCAAGCCTTCAATATCTTAGGGGTGATACATCTGCACTTCATTTTCCCTCGGGAGCGGGGTAGAATACCCTCGAGGCCATTTAAAATGTTGAGTCAAACAAGTAGTACTCTTTATGTTTCACGACTTTCCTCATATATATTATTTTGAGGGGGAATAATTCAATTTTACAGATAATTTGAAATCCAAACAGTAATTCGACATCGGTATCCAATAAAGCTAAATGGCATCCTCGACTATTTAATAATCTCTATTAAAGTAATATGTGCATTTTCAGTGATCAAAAGGTCCTCATGCAAGGATAACGCGTTCAATTAGTGAATTAATAATCATACTGGTACATGTTAACATTTGAGGATTATTTCAAAATAGAAAGGTTTACTAATTGTAAGCCTTGTGTTTGATGTTTGAGGGCCTTTGTGGGATCTCATTTTGTGACATTAGCTGGCATTCGATTATCGATGGACACGAGGTATACTCAAGCGGTGTGAAGAGAGGAGGAGGGGTAGTTCAGTGAAATCGATTTTGCAATGTGCTATTATGCAGTGCGCTAAATTCACACGTCAGAGTCACGGGGGTTGTACAGCGCAGGGGAACGGGGTTGATCCTGCCAAAGAGAAGGCTTTCGAGAGAACCAAAGCGGTCTGTCTATGACGCTCGCTT
>JAWWLR010000054.1:42990773-43004948 GCA_035041075.1 Acraspis erinacei
AGTTTTGTGAACATTGCTGTTCAGTTATTCAGGGCTTAGCTGAACTTACTTGTCAGATTCACTGCCAGAGGTTAGCCCTGAAGAACTTAATTGCAATCTTCAGGAATATCGGCAAGATTCGCAGTTTTGCACACGATTGAAAACGGAAACAGTTCCTTTTTATTATAACGCTTTACTAAGCCACCTGATTATATTTTAGACGTAATTATTAAAATAATAAAGTACCATATTTGTTACTTGCGCACACAAGAGCAGCATATGCATGTACACGTGCACCAACACATGGATTCCGCTTAGTTTCTCTGCCCGACAGAGATGGCGCTGAAACACGGGTCCGCATTCTCCCACGTAGTCGACCGACCCTGAATGTAGTACTGAAGAGACACTAGTTGATACATGGGCAAGAAATCGATTAAGATGGTTCGGGCATGGTGAGATAATGAAAGATGAACAAAGAACGAAACAACTCTATCAAGGTAAAGTAAATGGCAGTGTGCCCAGAGGCAGACCGCGGAAAGAATGGTTGGAGTTTGAGAATAAGAACCTAGTTATAAGATACATAAGGAGCCACAGAAACACGAGAGCCTGGATGAAGAAATGCATAGATGTGAAAGAAGCTAGAGAAGTATGACAGGACAGAAAATTATAGCGACAAATAGTGATTAAAAAGACAGTCATTACAGTCAATTACGCCTAAAACAAAAGAACACGGATACTAATGGAACCAGGTAGGAAATCTCACATTACGACTTTGTGAGGACCTTCACTCGAGGTGATTGCTAGAGAGATTGATCATGAACTCTGGTCGGAGCAGGGTTGCAGAACGAACGTGTTATTTAAATGAATAACACGAGAATTCTAGATCAATCTAAAAATTCTATAATCTCTTCCTCACATTGCTCCCTTCCCAACCGAGTGAGTCACACCTACGCCGAATGGGAAATGGCTTAATGGTGTCATAATAATAAAAATAATAAAATTCGCTGACTTCATTTGAAATTGTGGATGGCTGGGTGCGGTTTTAATTCTCCAGGTCTTTTTGGCGCGTCAAGTTAAATTTACAATTAACCTATTGTTCAATTATTGCTGGTTATTTGTTTCATTGGCGAATTTCAAAAAATGATGTACTTCTTTGAAGGATTCCACCCTTCTTACGTAACAACTCGTAACAAAATCTTTCTACCAAATATATTGTTTTAAATTAAAATTTTTTTATGAAATATATATTCTCCTTTCGTTCCGCTGGGAGACCAACCACAGAACTTCCGATTGCCGGTCTGGTGTAATCACATTAAGCTACTAGAGATGTCGAGAGATAATATCTTTTGAGAAATACACGGAATATTATGCCAGGTATTGCAAGTGAAAGTTGTTCAAGGAATCTGTATTATCATTAGAGAATAACAGAGTTTCTTAACTTCTTTATAGAGTGGATGGAGCTTTGAATTAAAAATGTTCTTGATTAAATTTTTTTTCGCAAAATATATTCTCTTTTTGCTTCGCTGGCAAAAATTTGATTAAAATAAGTTTTTTCAATCCATAGCTCCATCTAGTCTGTCAAGTCGTTAAGAAATTCCGTTATTCTCTGATGATAATACGGATTATAAAAATATTTCAGAATATAGACCCAATTTTTGTTAAAAATATAGATTATGATATTATAATAAAATTATGGGTGAAATTAAGCAAATCCCCAAACAGCAGAAAAAGAAATACGGAAATTATCTTCAATTCGTCTGAATATTCGCTACGACAGAAAACTGCATACTAATTCCTGAAAAATTTGTTAGCAGGAGAGACGTAAAAATATCATAAGAAAGAAGAAAAAAGGTTCATCCCTGATCTAAACTTTTCCTTTATTTTCTCTATTTAACAAATATGAAACATATCGAAATTTCCTGTATAAAAATGCAAACATTGTCAAAAGATTTAATATGCCTTAAAAAATAGTCGTTTTTCTTTTGTTGGCAAAATATTTGATATACGAATGATTGGAAGCCAATGCGAAACTTTTGAAGAATAAACGAATAGATGAATTTTGTGTAATTTGTGTCAGCGAATATTTTTAAAACTTCCAAACTTTGAAATAAAAACGAAACCCTTTTTCCATATAATGGGTCAAATTTTAGAAAAAAAACTTTGAAATTTGTTATTTTTCTAATTTTTTGCTGATAGGCAGATGTGTTGTACAATAAGATAAGTTTTTCAGTTTTTGGAACCAAAAAAATTACATTTTTACTAGAAAAAATTAATTTTTAAAATAATTCTACATTAATTTTGAACCAAATAGTTGAATGTTAAACTGACACAGTTAATCTTCAAAAGAAACTGATTAGTTAAATTTTTAGTGAATAACATTTTGTTTAATTAAAAAAAATAGTTATATTTTAAAGAAAAAAAGAAAATACTTTTCAATGCAGTCAACTTATGCAAAATTCTAAAAACTCGAAACGTCAAAAATTGGGCATCGAGAAAATATTTACAATTTTGTCTTTATTCAATTTTTTGAAGAATACGTAGTTTCTATTTTATTAGTAAAAGACATCATTAAAAGGAAAAAATCCATTTTTGGACGAACAAATCAAGCTAAAAAAAAAGAGCTACCAAAATGTTTTCAACCAGTTGTTGATGTGACGCGTGTTTTTGGTTCTAATCGTAAATAATCCAATTAAAAATTAAAAAATTAAATTTCTGGAATAACAGTACAAGCTATGAAAGAACTTGAAATAAATATTTGTCTTAGAGCACTAAAACTCCAATAAATAGTTTTGAAAGTGAAAAAACAAAATAGTTAAATTTGTTCAAAAACGAACGGAGTTAAGAAGAAAAAAAATGAAAAGAAAAAAGTTTCGCCCTTAAGAGGAATCTTCACATTTGTTATTAAGAATTTTTGGATAGGACGAGAATATTTTCAATTTAATTGTACCTGGGCCTCCTGTTTCGGAGGAATGGAGAAGTGGATGGGCATATAAAAGAGAGAATGAGAAGAGCAAATGTGATAATGAGGCAGGTGTGGGGTCTGGGGAAGAGGTTGTTTGCAGATGATTTTGTAAGGAGAAGGAAATTGTTTGATTCGCTAGTGATGAGTGTCTTATTTTACGGAGTGGTGGTGTGGGGGTGGAAGGTAAGTGAGGTAAATAGGGATTAGCAAGGAATACGCCGAACTATATTGTCAGGAAGGAGACAGGATGAACGAGTTTAGGGATTATAACAGGGAGCTGACCGTGTAAATATGAGGAGAAATTTCTAGAAGAGAGTGGAAGTAAGCTGTTTAGGGAATGTTGGTGGGAGAAGGAGAACAGATGTAGTGGCGGGAGGATGGAGGTGGAACGGGAAGAGTATTTTAGAACGAATTGATTGCAGATGGATGAAGTGAGAACGATGCATGAGGACGGAAGGAGGGTATATGAGTTGGTTAAAAGAAACAGCATGGAGACAGAGAAGGAAGCAGGGGAGGAGAGAATAAGAGAGTCAGTGTTTAATGGGAAATATGCGTGGATTATGCCAAGGAAGGGAGCGCAATATTGGTGTGAGAAAGGAGGGCAAGGAAGTCAGGAGCTTATAGCGAGAATGAGATGCGGATGCATGGATAGTTATAATAGGTTCTGGCTTTCTGGAGAGAAGAGGATGTGTGAATTGTGCGGGAAGGGGGTTACAAAAGTGGAGCACTGGTTGGAGGAGTGTGATGAGGTGCAGAGGAGTGGGATAAGCATGAAGGTATTGTTGCATGAAAGGGGGACATAAAGGCAGTTGCATGGATGGAAGGGGTGTTGAAAAGAAGGAGAAGAAGAGAAGAATGGAGGAAGAGGAATGGTCATGCGTGCGAGGCGAGAAAATAGCGGCAAGGTCGGCTTAGAGATCAGGTATGGATGCATGTTAATTTTTAAAGAGTTATTTATAAGGAAATTCTGTAAAAATGGAATTGTAAGCAAGTCAAGTTTTTAAGGTCATCAGGCTGAAAAATAAACGTTTATCTGTCTAATAAAAAAAATCTTGCCGTTGATATCATGTTTATCCAGTATTGGGTCCTTTAATGCAACATCTTTGTGATAAAACTTAAATATAAGGAATTGTATATTTCATATTTTATAAACCTTTGTCACCATTTATGGTAATTTTACACAAATATGTAAAAAAATGTAACAATCTTTATTTTCTTACTACCAATTGAATTATATTATTTGTAAAAAGTCTCTTTAATTGAATCTTAAGTTCTTTCCATTTTTTACTTATAAGTTTTGAATCCTCCCTCTTTAGCTCGTCCTAAATATTTCTCGCTGTGATAAAACAGAAAAAAATTACTAAAAGTTTTTATTTGAAACATCAGTCATATTTCATTTTGATAATAGATATTTTCCTTTAAAAAAACTACTGGTGTAAGTGTCACATTTAAAAAACAAATAGTCACCAAATTTGGCACTCGCTTAGAACAATACCTAACTCAGCCATGATGAGAAATATAAAAGTTGGCAAACTTTACGAAAATAATTTTGTTGGTACAATAGTCCTGTGACTTACCACGATTTAGATGTCAATTTTTACTTCTTAGTTTGAATAAACTTTCCAGAAAATTCGGTATTATGATACATCAATTTGCGGGAAAAACAGTAGTGACCCGAATTTGGACCCTTGATCCGGATTTCGGTTCACTTGCCCTATAGATATCGAAGCCCTTAATGCTCTGAATTTTAGAACCAAATATTCATAAAAGAGGGATTGCGGTGGCAGCATTTATCGAACATGAACAGAGCCGCAAACGTTTTTTGTTCGCCGCGAGAGTCACCACTTTTTTTCTTAGTTGGCCCGCTATTAAATCATATCAGGTTCAGCTGGCAATTATTTAGGTATTAGCACTGTTCCTATCAAAACAGCATTCTTCATCCCACTCCACGAAATTACTCAACTGGGCTTTAAAATAACTATTTATGTTCGAATTAAATCGGATTTTAAAGACAAAAAAATTGAGATCGCACTTTACTAATTTTATAATTCCTGGAAGACAGAGAGAAGAATTTCGTCTGTGATAATCAGGCTCAGAATCTTTAAACTGAAAATTTCTCAAACTCAACTTCCTTAATATCACTTAAGGCCGTTCAAATATTACGTTACGCTATTCTGAGCACTTTTTCCACTCCTACTTTTCGTTTTGTTACATATAGATCATCGAAAAAGTCTTGAAAAATGAAACGCAAAAAGTAAAAAAATAAATAAGAACATAAACCTAAAATAAAACACACAAAATAATCCGAAAAAGGTGACTTTAAAAATAAGGACGATGAATTCTAAGCTAAGAATTTTTCTATAAAGAAGATGCATTTTCAATCCACCCCGAGTAAAAATATTTCATCTTGAGTTCGACTTGGCTCGTCTTGAGTTCGTATTTAAGACGTCTATGTCTCGCTGGCGGTCAAGGTTGAAACTTAGTAGTCGAAAAAGTAAGTCTTGCGTTTATGACTAAGGTTTACGGTCTTAAAACGAGAAGTTTAATTTTTGAGAAGTAAACAAAATTTTTTCTCAAGAAAGTTATATTATCAATGTAGGGCTTTAATATTTTCTAGGGTGTTGTGAGCCTTTAGTTGTGCGTGTCCTTGAGTTCGGTTTGAAGACGAAAAATGTCGACCTAAGACCAAAAATAAAGTCTCGCTCGCGGCCAGGAGCGAGACTTACAAAAACGCCTTGGCTATATCTTGGCAATGTCTTGGACGAAGACTTACTCAAAACGAATTATTTCTATTCGGGACAGGAGCAAATTTTCGACCGAAAAAGACAAATTTAAACCATAAAAAGTCGTACTTTTGACTGAACATTTGAATATTTAATACAAAAAGATGAATATTTAAGAAGAAAAAGATGACTCTTCGATAATATAGTTGAATTTAAAACAAAATAATTAAATTTTAAACAAATATTCGCATTTTTAACATATATCTGAATGCTCGTCGAAAAAAGAAGAATTTTCAATAAAATATTTAAATTTTTCACGACAAAACTTAATTTTTCACCCAAAAGTTGCACTTATAACTAAAAAGTTGAACTTACAAACCTAATGGACGAATTTTTAACATCATAATTTCATTTTAAATTAAATAGTTGAATTTTCGAGCTATAAAGACAAACGTTCTATCCAAAAGACGAATGTTCAACAAAACAATTAAGTTTTTAACACAATAATTAAATCTTTAACAAAATGTTTGAGTTTTTAACAAAATAATTAAATTGTCATCGACATAGATGAATTTTTATATTAAAATAATTAATTCTAAAAAACATATTCTTAACAAAGAAATTCAACCTTCAGTCAATTAGCTAAATTTTCAATCTAAAAGTTTAATTTTCTACAAAAAAGATTAATTTACAACAAACGTAAATTTTTTATGGAATTTTGAACTAAAATCAACAAATTTGAAAAAAAGATGGAATAGTTTAAATTTTCGGTTAAAAAATACATAATTTTCAACAGGAAAAAAAATACATTTTTAACAAAACTGTTTTGTTTTCTACCAAAGAGAGGAATCATTACCTAATGCAGTAATTGTTCAACAAAGTATTTATATTTACAAGCAATTAGTTGAGTTAAAGAAAAAAGATTAATTTTCTACCAAAAAGACGATCGTACAATAATTTACACACATTTTTAACCAAAAATTTGAATTTTTAAATAAAAACAATTCATTTTTAACTAATAATGCAATAGTTAATTTTTCAGTTGAAAAAATAATTTTCATCTGAAAAAAACGAGTTTTCAACAAAATAGTTCAATCTTCAGCCATTGAAATGAATGGCAAACGAAGTAGTAGACCATGTAGACAAACAAAATTAACATCTAAAATTAAAAATAAATATTCCCTGTTCAACAAACCTAAGATCAACAATAAAAGTTGAACGAAGTAGTTCAGCTTTCAATCAAGTAGTTACATTTTCAATCACAAAGGTGTATTCTCAATGAAGAATTTAAGAATTGAATTGTATACTAAAAATAATTATTTTTTGACCAAACACAGAGCAGTCACATAAGAACCGCAGATCCTGTTACTTCTGCCCCCCCTGACAATTTTAAGGGATCTTTCGAACAGCCTCTTAATATCGGGAAGATCCTTGTAATTCGAGCCACTTGAAAAATCTCAATCTTCTGTTTGATTGTCTTATGCAAATCTGAACGCGTTTGCTCATATATCAAATAAACTATTTTTCACTAGTTTCAATCTCTGGTCAACATTCTGGCATATCTTGATAACTTCCTTGAATTAAATATATTGGAGGGAGAAAATGTTAAACAAATATTTATTTATGATTTATAAATAATAAGAAAGGTCCTTTCAACAATTCGCAGAAATTATGATTCATCGTGGTAGCAATATCTTCTGGAATGGATTCCCATAAAATACATTTTATGCATGTCGGTCGAGATCTTCGCTAAGGAAGACTCGCGAAACTCTTCTAGAAGGTGCATTCTTGAATTTCTGGCTATAAAATCATTCAAATGTTTGCTGCAAAGTTATAAGAAAGGTTCATGGTATTAAAATTGAGACAATAAGTTAGCAGAATCAGAAAGCTGTAAGATTATCGAATAATAGAGGTGATCTATAAAACTTTACATTGTGATATAATTTTCGCTCAAAATTATTGTTGATCTAATTTAAATAAAATATTTTAGATCGAGTATCACCAACATTTTACGTGGAATCCTTTATATTATTCAGATTCCGATAAACTTGAAAGCAAACATTTTTCTAGGTAATATCCTTTGCACGTAATACAAGATAGTGAAATGCAGCTTGTGAAAATATTTTTGTCATCTCGTAAAGTAATACGTGACATGAGATGAGAAGTATGAAATCACACTCTAAGTAAGAGATCTTGGAAATTCGTTGAAAGTTGTGAGTTGAATTTTTTTTAAATTGTGTAGGTTCTGGACTGAATATTTGATACTGAAAAAAAATGATATGGTACTTAATGATACTTATAATGTTTGTTTAGTAGCATCGACGATGACAGGCAGCGAAAATTCGGGTCATAAAAATGGCACGGTAAAAAATGTTATTCAAGATGGCTTAGTTTAGCTTAAGTGTGTACTGTGGGTGTGCACCTTTTTCTTCGTTTACATCGGTAAGGTTTGACTGGAACAAGCGAAGACGGTAGTAGCTAACCTCGTTTGCACGCAAATTCAGATAAAGCCGCTCTCTCTGCAAAGCTGCCAGGGTTTACCGATCAATTGACTAGCGAAATACCTGCGATGCTGAAATCAAAGTAAAAAAGGATAGAAGAACGAAAATCATAGAACGACGGATCCATACCAACAAAAACATTTTTATACAAAAATATGATTGGATAAGGAAGATCTCCCTGCAGTAGATTATGCAACCTTCCTCTGATAATAATTAACTGAAAATAGAGATATACGTACGATATTTAAATATCATTTCAATTTACTAACACACATAGTGTATTATTTGTAAATTAAATTAAATTGAGGTTTTCATAAGCGTTAGTATTATTAATCATAATCTAAAAGCTTACTAATCTAAAAGCATTTTGCTCGCAGCATAAAGTTGGTTCGTATTCATGCTGTTTTTCATTATTTTACTTTAAGATCAGATTTCTACCATAAAGTCCCATTGGGCGTATGTTTACCTTCCAATAATCTATTAAATTTCAATTATGGAAATTCAGACAGCAACTGTAAATCTTTATCAACTCTTTAATAGACTTAGCTTCAAGCGAACGGAGGTATGATGAAAATGATGAGAAAGAAGTACATCGGTTCTTCATTCTTATATATTTCAAGCATCAAAAATTGCAGAGACTTAAATCGTAATTGCTTTTTTCCTGAGTTATATAAAATATGATGCGAGCTGTTTTTTCTTCTTCAATTTTTTTAATTAAATATGTTTTCTTCTTCGCTTCGATTTAAAGATAAACACAGGCTAGATATGCATATCAAACCTAAAACGAGATTAAACATGGTCAACTAATCCCATTATTGATATCTGGAAAATAATTATGTAAAAGTTAAATATTGAAATCTTGCTTAAAGTGTTTACATGATTGGGTATTTGGCTGTACCTAACTATGATAAAAATCAAGGCACATATATTTCACAGTTTGGTGAAAATAATTTTTTCAATCTGTTGTAATCCTTTAGGATTATCTGCAAATTTTCAATAATTGACACAACATTTTTCAAAGTATGGTATCTTCTGAGAGAGCGTAGGTATTTAGAATTTTCTCCTCTTATTCCATTTAGGGATTGCTGCTCTTTCGATTTCTCACAGTAAATTTGAGAAATTGGAAAAATAACGAAATGGCGGATGTTTATCTAGAATTATTAATAGTAGATTTTCTAAATAAAACAACTTGTTGATATTTTTTTCAAAAATTGCTAGTTATATGTACTTAACTCGAATAAAATAATAAGATCACAAATATTTACGCTTTTTAGAAAACAACCACACTTTGAATGAACTTTCTGTCAATTTTTTAGAATTAGCAGATAGTCTTCGAATGACTGTAACAAATACAAAAAAATGATTAAACTGAGTAAAAGAGAACAGATCGGGAGCTCAAAATGTTAGAAGACCACAAAAGTCACACCTCTCATAAAACCTTAAAAAGGTCTAAGTTTACCTAACTTCCAATTTTCAAAATTCTATACTATTTAAAACTGAAAAATTTCGAGTTTTATGTATTGAAGAATGTCAAAATATCAAATTTGCAATTTAAAATTCCGAGCTTTCAAAGTGTGAAAATTAAACATTTATTTTAATTGTTTTTTTAATTAAGATTTTTACACTTTATAAAAATTAGTAATGTCGGAATAAAACATTCAAAATTACTAACTCTTTATGGATAATTGGTAATTTAATACTGATATATATTTTTAATGAAGTGTCTAGTCTCACTGAAAAGCAAGTTTTTTCCATAAACTTTCCATTACTTTTAGTCAATTAGCGTAATTAATACCAGCATTAGACGAGAAACCTACCCCTTATAGTTCGCTCGAATGTAAAAAATTATAATTGTATGCAAATAAACTCCATAAATAGAGTTAAAAGTACTAAAAGATTTCAGTTTTATTTTTTTCCTAATTTTAATTTCTTCAAACCATTTTCTGCCAGTCAGAAGAAATTTTTTCTCATGCCTTACAATTTTTCCCCTGTTGCAAGAATCAATTTCAGGAGATTCGTTTCTGGAATATCGGAAATCGTTTCATCAGTATGAGCAAGCGCTTACAATGTTCATGCAAACGAAGTGAACTTGACCACTGTTGGTCGATGCATCATCGTTTCCTACTTGACTTATATTGAGCTCTCGGAAACCGGAGGAAAATGATGACCTAGTAAACCTCGTTTGCCTATTTCCTCCCTATGCAAGATTGATATCGATTTGTGAATTTGCAATGCCTTGGTTTTTTCCTTTGAATTCGAAAGCAACGCTAATGATTGTATTGCCGGGTGACCGTAGGTAAGGGACAAGTCGTAACATTTTGTTCGCCAGGGAAAGTTAATGATAATTCTGGGATTAAAAAAAAAGATCTGGCAAAAGTCGGGGAATTTTTTAGGTTTAATTTTAAATTGTTTTATTCCATTTATAAGAGATTATTCTTATTGAGTTATTTGCCTTCTATTTCCTTTTATTTTTCATTTTTTCAGTAGCTTCCACTAGAAATTTATATTTTTATTTGAAAACTGTATAATTTGGCTGAAAATTCAACTATTTTGTTTAAAAAACTATTATTCTATCTTGTTCAAAAAATTCAATTGGAATCTTTCTTGAGTAAAAATTCAATTTTTTTAAGTTTGTCTTTTTTATTTCAAAATTCATCTGTTTTAATAGTCATTTTATTTTATCTTGATGAAAATGCAACTACTGACTTGCAAATCTCTTTAGTTGAGATTTTAATTATTTTGTTCAAAATTTATCTCTTTTTAATTGATAATTCAACTACTTGTGTAAAAGTTAAATTAATTTGATACAAATGCTTTTCTTTAAAGTTCATCTCTTTGTTTGAAAATTCGTTTTTTTTTAACAATTTGCGTACATGAAAATGCATCTTTTTCATTTTTGGTTGACTTTCTCATTTCTATTTGAACATTTGTCTTTTTCGTGGAAACATAATGTTCTTGGTTTAAATTTTTATCTTTCTTGGTAAAAATGCAAGCGTCGGTTCGAAAATTAACTTTGTAAAATGCAAATTTGGTTACAAATTCCTTTTTCCTGTAATTAATTAATTCTTTTTGCAGCAAACTTAACCTTCCTATTTTTGGTGGAAAGTTCACCGTTTTTAGATGAAAATTCGTCTTTTTGTTCATAAGATTATCTTCTTGGTCTGAAATGTCCTCTTTTTTGGTTAAAAATTGAAATTTTATCATGGGTTGAAAATTGATAGTTTCAGATGAAGGTTTTAAATAGTTTACATAAAAAACGCCTTTTTGCTTTGTAGGGTTGAGAATTTGAATAAACTTTTTTCTCAATCTCGACTAAAAATCTTTATTTGCTGAAACTTTATATTTTCGGTTCTAAAATTGAAATTTTTAATTTAAAACTCATATATTTTGTTACAAATTCCACTATTTGTTTAAAAATTCATTATTTTGTGGAGAATTTGTATTATGGGTGCTAAGATTTATCTCTTGTGGTAAAAATGTAATAATTTTTTGTTAAAATATCGACTATTAAACTTTTTCCTTAAATGCATAAAATTTCGAAACTAGAAAAACTACTTATTATATTTTTTGTTAAAAATGTACCTATATAGATAGCGAATTCAAGTATTTGGTCAAAAATTTAAGTATTTTGATAAATGTTTTATTATATTATCGAAAATTCAAATGTCTGGTTCAAAATTTAAATCATTTGTTGAAAAGTCGGTTTCTTCTTTTGTTGAAATATTAACTATAAATCGTTTGTTGCAAATATTCCTTTTTTCTGATAATTCATCGTTTCAGGTTGAAAACTCGACTATCTTCCAAAATATTTTATGTTAAAGTTGATTATTTTTGGAATGAAAATTCGACATTTGGTTGAAAATTTATCTCTGCTTCAATAAAAATAATTCGTCTTGGCTCTAATATTCTTGGAATAAAAATTCGACTAATTGATTGGAAATTTGTCTCAGCCCGAGTAAAAATAATTCGTCTTGGCTACGTCTTCGCCCAAGACATAGCCAAGATATAGCCAAGATATAGCCAAAACGCTTTTGTAAGTCTCGCCCCAAGCCGCGAGCGAGACTTTATTTTTGGTATTAAGTCGAAATTTTTCGTCTCTACACAAACTCAAGGACACCGATAACAAAAGGCTCTAAAGACTTCCGAAGGTCATCACTAATCCGCTTTAAATTTTACAGAATATTTATATTATTTATCTTCATATCATTTATTTTTTATCCATTTATAAATTTGTTTAACTGCAATAAATATGTTCTTTGAATGGAAAATCTTGAGACTGACAGTTTCTGAATTTTGAATGAGCAAATCATTCATTCCTAAATGACAAATTCTATTGGTCGTAAAATTTTAATCTTTAGAAGAGTCGACTATTTGGCCTCAGCCTAGCTACCTGATTCCTGGAAATCGTACGCTCTGCTGGTAAAGTCCATAATTTGTAGAGGTCGGAGTATTGATGGTAATTAGAATTTACCAAGGAAAACTTGAAAATATTGACCCTGGAAAATATTAAAACCCTAAATTGTTAATATAACTTTCTTTATAAAAAATGCTGTTTACTTCTCAAGACTTAAACTTGTCGTCTCAAGACAAGTCCGGCCGACTTGTGTTCATAGCTCATCGTAAAACTTAGTCATTAACTCAAGAAGTACGTTTTTGACTACTAAGTGTCGCCCCTGGCCGTCATCGAGAGATAGACGTATTGGATACGAACTCAAGAGGAAATATTTTTACTCGAGTGTAGGCTGAAAATTCAAGTATTTGGTTTAAAAATCAGCTATTCTCTTCAGTATTTAATTATTCCGTTCAAAATTCGAGTATTTGGTTATCAATTTGTTAAAAAAAATTCATTTCTGTAGGTTCAAATTTCAACATGGCTTAAATTTGAAACATTTACTTATAAATTTAATTATTCTTTTAAGAATTTATCCTATTTGGTCGAAAGTTGAAGCGTTTTGTCAAAAAATCATCCGTTTAGTTTGAAAATTCTTCTTTTCATTGTAGAAAAGTAATCTTTTTTGGTAGAAATAAGTAATATATAGATTTGAAGTTTTTTAATTTTAATCAAAAATTTTATTGGGTTATTCAGTTTAAAAATATTACGTCCAGAAAATGTCATAAGATGAAAATTCTGGTCTGTGAATATTAACAGTAATCAGGAAAAATGAAAAGTGGAGAGGAAAAATGAGGAAAAATGAGGAAACTATCAGCGAATTTCAAAAATTATATTTTTTGGTTTCACTGTATATATATATATATATATAACATTGATGAGAGCATTAGAGTATTTTACATGAGTATGTGTAATTAAAATATCTTGTTGGGCATTAATACTCAACTTCAAATTGAATACAGTAAATAATTCATACTCGATCGAATTTGAAAGGGAACGCTGCACCAGATTGACTGTGGCTTTAATACCAGTCATACTGTACATATTTAATTGCTCTGCATGTGGATATTCTATTGTACCCGTTACATAGTAATACAATTTATTTATTACAGCAGTAATTTTCCCAACAATGATTATTAAATGGCGTATTATGGATATCAATATGCCAGTATTAAAGGATATTTATAGGCGATTTATTCGAATATTCAAAACGTGTAGAGAACGAGAATGCTTCTCTGACTGCATTAAAAAGTTAGACAGTTGTCGCAAAAATTAATTAACTTCGAAATAAGACAATATTTATTAGCACAGAGGGAAAGACAAGGCACGTTCCAGCAAACGAGAATTCAGATGAGATTCAAGGAAACCTTATGATATAAACCGTTTTCTTTTATGGGTGGTCATTCTCTTTCGGTCTGTAAGATTCACTCCGATTTTTGACTCCCTACTGCTTTTCTTTCTGCGTGAGTTAAGATATGCTATCCGCTCATCTTTAAATCTAGTTATTCGTCACTGAAAGTCTTTCTAATTAAATTCAAATGACAGCAATATTTTTATTGCTAAAAATTTAAATAAAAATTTTTCAAAAATTCAACTGAAACATTTTTTAAAGCTTGCTTG
>JAWWLR010000054.1:43041651-43058305 GCA_035041075.1 Acraspis erinacei
CTTGCGCTGGGCCAACGCGCTACATTTATAGCCCGAATTTGTGAGTGGGGAGAGTCCAAAGAGGTCAACCATTACAAATCTATGGAATAATATTTTAGTTTCCATTGTACATACTGCATGTGGCATGGATTTTATTTAATAAAGCCCGTTGATATGTTAATATATGCATTTATCTATGCATGTAGAAGATAAACCATTATTTGAAACAATAAAAAAATAAATTAAATTTTTGTCAGGATTTAAAACATTGACAATTAGTAATGTTAGGAATTTTATCATTTTGATGATTTAATAATTTTGACAATTTGAAATTTAGGGATTTTAAAAAATTTATAGTTTTGGGAATTGAACACTTTCGGAATATTTTAATGATCTTAATAAGTGTTTACGGCAGTGTTTCTTTTAAATTTAAATTTTCATTATTCGAAATTTTTCTGTTTCGGTAATTATGATTTCGGTACTTTTAATCATTCGGGATTTTTTGGGAAAATTATGTCATTGTGACGATGAATTTCGGAAAATTATGATGAATTAGGGGAAATTAATTTACAAGTTTCATCAATTCATTATAATTGTAGGTACATTTAGTTAAAAATTTCATAATTTGCAGTGACAGTTACCGAATTTTGTAATACATTGCGTTTAAAAATTACAAATTTGTTACAATAAATTTCATGTTTTGTGTAATGGAAGTATTATGCTATTACATGTAATTGAATCCGTTAAAATTTTGTAACTTTATACAATATTTTGAAAACATCAGTTATTTCGCGACTTTTCAGTTTTCTTAAAATTTACACCATTTTATGATTTAAAAAAAAATAAGGTTTTTTAAAGGATCTTAAAATAGGGTAGCTTATTTTGTGAGAATTTGCGCCATGCTGTTAATTTAAAACGAAATTTAAGTTTATTTAAGAATTTATGAAATAGCGTAGATTGCACTATAGTCTACTCCGAAGATAGAACCTTTTAAACAAAATTTCTTTGATTTTTTTGTAGTTTACCTAAAGAAAGTGAACAAAGTTTTGTTGTGGAAACAAGAAATACGTGTCGCATATTTTCCTTAGAACACAATTTATTTAGGCCCCAAAAAAATGTCATGAAATGAACGGGGCTAGACTGTCCGTTTTCTTATGAATTGATCCATAATTAAAAACTGATTATATAATCCCTAAAGATTAATTAAAAAGTAATTAATCGAGTAAAATGAAATTAATTATAGAGATGATGCGTTGGTATCTCAGACGAAACCCCGGTGGCTTTTCTTCATAGAATTTCGCCAATGGTCGAGAGAGCTCTCGGTAAAAAACAGGGTGACGAGAGAACGGAAGGACTTATCCCCAGACTGCCACCGAATTTCATTAGGGGACCTTCTCCAACCCCAAAAAAAAGAATCGTAAGGACACTCTTTTTCCACCGACACGAAAAGCGGAGTGTACTTAAGGACGAAAGAGTTTAAACCGAGAAAAGTTACAACTCTTATTAAAGTGAAGAGAACTATCTGTCAGAAAAAACCTGGAAATCATTGAAGACTCAGAGAATTTTTTTGAAAAAATCAGGAATTAAAAAAAAAGTTAATCATGTCATTTCTATAACAAACAATATGTCACTTTCTCAAGATAAAGCCACTAGCCACTTTCTAGAAAAATATTACATTCGTTACTTTGCTTTCAATAATTTCACCCATGAATTAAACAAACAAGTATCATTTAAAATATTTTAATTTATTTGAAAAGATTGCAGGAAATTTTGAAGACATTTTAATCATTTGAAGGGCTCCCAAATGATTTTAATGCTTTTGGGGTACTTAAGAAAACTCCCAGGAGCTTTAAACAGGTTTAAAAAGTTTCAAAGCATTTCAAAATATTTCCAATAATTTAAGATATTTGAGAGCATTGTTAAAGATTCCTATAAATTTGTAATATATTTCAATATTTTTACGAGATTCTTATGAATTATAAAGATTTTAGCGTATTTTCAAGGAGTTTTCAAGAGCTTTAAAGAATGTGAAGGGATTTTAATAGGTTTCACATGATTTTAAACTTCTTAAGTTTTTTAAATAGATTTCAATATTCTGATCTGATCCAAAATGAGTTGATAAGTTTTTGAATATTTAACAAATTTGACGGCATATTCAATAGCTTTCAAATATTTCGAGGGATTTCGAAGTATTTTAAAGAATTTTAAGTATTTCAGAAAGCTCATTAGATTCCATGGAGTTATTAGATATCCATTTTTGCAATATCTAAAGAGTTAAAAAAACTTTAGAATATTTAAAAAAATGTCAAGGAATTTTGAATGATTTTAATGACTTTAGAATTTAAAGAGCTCCTAATGCATTGGAATAAATTTTTAGGATTTCCGGAAATATCATCAGATTTCATAAAATATCACGGAATATTATAATATTTTAATGAATTTCAAAGAATTTATTCGCAAGAAGTGAGGCATTTCGTAGGATTTTTAGAGATTATTCTTTTACATTCATTCTAATTATTTTGACGTTTACATAGAACGCTTTAAATTTTTTTTGAATTATTTAAAATTTGCTTGAGAGATAAATCGTTCACGTCCACCTGTAATATTTCTAAAATTCATCGAATACTTTTAAATTCAAAAAAACATAATTCACATGATAAATGCTCATTTGTCTCTTGTAGTCACTTTTTGGGTTAGAAATTCTGTGTGGTGGCCCTTGAAAATAATAAGTTAGAAATTATAAATTTAAATTAAAACTTGTTATTCCATTTATAAGAAATGCTATAGTATAAATGTTAAGAGATTAGAATTTTGGTCATCAAATATTAATAGGGAAATTGCAGAGTTAATAGAATTTTTTCGTTATAGCTTTAAATACTTATTGTAACTTGTGGGTTTATCGTAGTACCTGATAAGGAAGATATTGCTTTAAGAGGATAAAAATGGATCGTAAAATAATACATACGTCATGGCGATGTGAAAGTCATAAAATATTATTGGCAAATTAGATTTTCATAGAAGCTGGTTTCGCATAATAATGGAAAATACGATTTACCGAGCATCAATTTTAATGGAACTATATTTCGGGAGCGCTATAGGTCAAGGAAAATTTAAAAACCAAGGGAGAGTTAGGAAAGTTTATTGGTCAGGAAATTTCAGGAATTTTGAAACAAATTGTTGCAAAAGTCAGCGAATTTCGATAAAAGATTCTACATATCATTTTCAAGGATAACAAATTTGGAAGTTGTAAATTAAAATTTGAAATTTTTTTATTTTGTTTATAAAAAATTTTTTTCAGTTCCTTTCCCCTGGTGATTACATTTTTTGTTAAACATTTAGCGATTTTGTTACAGATTCAGCCTGTTTGGATAAAAATTGAATCGTTTTGTTAAAAAAATATCATTTTGGTTTAAAAATTCATCTGCTTTGATAGAAATCTGATCATTTTTGGTTAAAAATGCAACTGGTTGATTAAGAATTAATCTTCTTTGGACTGGAATCCAAGTATTATCTTATAAGTTTTTGTTTGTTTTATTCAGCTGTTTTTGATTAAAAATTTTAATATTTTCTGATTAAAATATTTAATATTAAATTCTTTGTTGAGAATTCACTTTGTTTGCTTGAACATGCACCTACTTGGTTGAAGTTTGAACCACTTTGTTAAAAATTAAATTTTTGTTGAAAGTTTAATATTTTAGTGCAGAATTCATCTCTTTAGCTGAAAATTCGTTTTTATTTTTTGTTGAAAATTACTTTGTTTATTTTAAAATGTAACTATTCTTGTTGAAGATTTATTATTTGAGTTGCTGATTCATTTTTCCGATTGAGAGTTTAACTATTTTCTTAAAAATTTGTGTTTTTAAATGAAAAATTTAACTACTTGGGTAAAACTTGATGCACTTTGTTTAAATTTCATTTTTTGGTGTAAGGTTTATTCCTTTGTTTAAAAATTCAGTTGTGTTGTTGAAAATTGATTGTTTTTTGTTAACATCGAATTTTTTTGACTCTTAACGTAACTATTACATTTTTGGTTTCATAATTGATCGTTTTCAGGCGAAAATTCATCTTTTTCAGGTAGAAAATTAATCTTCTTCGTTGAAATTACCTCTTTTTTGTTACATTGCAACTGTTTGGTATAAAATTACGTTCCTTGTCAAAAATTTGAATTTTAGCCTAAAACTACTTTGGTCAAAAATTAATTATTTCGGTTGAAAGATTTTCTCCTGGGTAGTAATTATTTCTGGTTTAAAAATTGTATTTTTTGGTTAAAAGTTGAACTACAATGTCAAAGACCCGTTTTCTATTTGCAGGTTAATCATTAAAGTTGAAAGTTTGGTTATTTTGTTAAAAACTGTTCTTTTTTGTTGGTTGAAAAATAATTACTTTCATTGAAAATTTAGCCACTCTATTTTTGTGTAAAAATGTATTTATTTTTTATTTGAAAATTCAATTACTTCTTTTGAAATGTATGCATTATCTTGCTAATTCGTTTTTCATATCAAATTAATCTTTTGGATTGAAATTTTGTCTGTTGGGTTTCAAACTTCTTTCATTTAAAATTTTATTTTTCCTGGTCTAAAATTTAAATGTTTTGTTGAACTTTCTTCTATTTGGAGTGAAAATTTGTCCTTTTGGGTTAAAAGTTCATTTGTTTTGTTTTGAAAATGCAACGGTTTTTGGTTTGAAGTTCGATCATTTGTGTTTCAAAAGTTGACCCTATGGATAAAATTTAATCTTTGTAGGTTAAAAATTTAATAATTTCTTTAGAAGTTCAACTATTTTCTAGAAAATTTTATTAGTGGGGTGGAAAAAAGTTTTCGTACATCTCTTTTTTGGTGACTGATTAGGTTCTCTTAATTTTAATCATGCAAGAGCTACAGAATTTGTCTTCATAAGGTTAATTTATCTCGAAATGATGTATAAAATAAGCCCCAGATGAAGCAAATTTGTTTATTGTTTAAGTAGATATTGCTCATTTTGATTTCGAGAACAACCAACTTTTTAAAGAGAACGTTATAGTTAAATTTGATATTTTAAAGACATGCAATTCTTGCGCATAATATGCGGGAAAACTGTGATGGACAAAGTGAGTAACGAGATAATTCTTAAAGAATGTGGTGCGGAAGAGACACTAGTTGAAACATGGGCAAGAAATCAGTTAAGATGGAGAGAATGTGTTAGAATGTGTGAATGAGACCTTAGTTAGAAGGGACATAACAAGCCATAGAAACACGAGAGCCTGCATGAAAAAATGCATGGACGTGGAAGTAGCTAGAGTAGTATGCCAGGACAGAAAAGTATGGCGGCAAATAGTTAATAAAAAGAGTGTCAGTAGAGTGAGTGACGCCTGATACAAAAGACCTTGGATATTAATGGACCCAAGTGGGGAACCTCACAGGAAGAATTTGTCAGCCACACGGGTCGGAGCAGTGTTGCGGAACGACCGTGTTATTTAAATAAATAATACGAGAATTTTAGATAAATCTAAACATTCTATATCCCCTTCCTCACACTACTCCCTTCCCCACTGAGTGATTCACGTCTACCCCGAGAGAGAAATGGCTTAATGGTGTAATAATGATAATAATAATTTTTATTTTATTCTTTATTTTAATTTATTTTTTATTTTAATTTATTTTTTATTTTATTGGTTTTATTATGCTTATAAAATATTGTACGTTCAAAATGTTACAAGTCTAAAATGCTGTTCTTCGAACATCAATGGTCAGTAAAAATGAAATATTGGTCAGGAAAAAGTGAGCGAATTTTAAAAATGAAGTTCATCCATCGACGTTTGACGTAAATAATAAACTGTAGATGTGGATGCGTGAATATGATTGAAGGGTTTAATGTCGCGGGAATGCCTATACAATTCTGAGAGTAGTTCTGGTTTCGAGAGGATGTGGCAAAGGATGTCAGAGTGTCTTTGGGGGTCTTCAGGCGCAATCAACGCACTCGGGCGAATAGATTGTACAGTCGGTGATAATATTCTGCGAGAACTCGGTAATGCGACTCCATATCGTGGACCTGCTCGCTAGTCAATATCGAAACTCTCTCAGAGACAGCTCCTCTGTGACTCAAAGCAGTGAGACCAATCCTTGCTTACCCACCTAAATCATAAACGCCAACTTTGAGAAGCTAAAGCTCCTGGGATTTCCCTGTCAGTCCGAAATTACAATCCCAGTTAAGCATCGATTTTTGGTATGTTAGCATGTTAGACCACGATATGACGGGTAAAGCCTGTGTCAGAGCTTTAAATACCTTGGGACGGGTAAAAGTGAAACGCGTCTGTTTAAAGACATTAGTGTGCTGCCGTCATATTTAGAAAGAATTTAGGAAGAAAGAAAATTTGTTATTTTCCACATATTTCACGGTATATGAATATAGTTTACAATAAAATTATTACAATCTTAAAAGTTGTTTCAAATTTTTTGTAAATCATATTTTCTTGTCAACTCTTATTTGGCCGAATCTGCATCTTTTATAAAAAATTAACAACTAATTTAATTTTTTATTGAAAAATGAGAATATCATATATAAATTACCCAATAACAATCAAAAACAGTTTTAAAAAATGTGGTCAGTGGAAGTTACGTTACGAATTTAGATAACGTTTAGTACCTATCCTGATCATACATTTTAATAAAGGTTGAATACTTTGCGAAAGACAAAATCTTTTTTAGTTAAAAATCCCACTATTTGGTGGAAAATTTACAATTTTTGGTTGAAAATTCAACTATTTTATGAAAGTTCTTGTGATTTTCTGAAAATTAATTTTCTTTTTTTGGTAGAAAATTATTCTTCTTGGTTAAAAAATCATCTTTTTATTTTCAAATTCAATTATTAGGGTTAAAGTTAAACCCTTATTGAACTTGTTTTATTGCGATTCATCATTTTAGTTAAAAATTCATATAGTTCGTTCAAGTTTCCCCTTTTTGGTAGAAAAGTAAGGTTTTTTTTATTGAAAATGCATTTTTTTGTTGTTAAAAATTCGACTTCTTAGTAGTAAAATAACTTTTTCGCGGAAGATTTATATTTTCTTTTTCAAAATTTAACTCTCTTCTGAAATATTCGTATTTTTGACTTGAGAATTTATTACTTTGGTAGAAAATTAATTTTTTAAATCAAAATTCATATTTTTGTTTGAAAATCCAACTTTTTTTTATATTCAACTTTTTTCATGAAAATTCTTTTTTATTTTGATCGAAAATTAATCTGCTATGTAAAAATTTAAATATTTCATTTTCGGCTAAAAAGTAAGCTTTCGTGAGTTCAAAATATAACTATTTGGTTAAAAACTCGTCTGTTGTTTGGGGAATTAATCTTGTTTGATGAATATTCATCTTTGTGGCTAAATGTTGAGCTATTTTGTTAAAAATGTATCGTTTTTTGTTAAATGTAACTGGTTGAAAGTTACCTTTTTTGTTCACAATTAATTATTTTTACTAAAATTTAAACAAGTCAATTTTGGTTTGAAAACTTATATTTTGGTTGACAATTCAACTACTTGGTCCAAAATAGATCTTTTTATGTTAAAAAAACAGTTATCAGGTTAGAAATGCAAATATTTTGTTAAAGTAAGTTTGTTGTTGAAAGTTCAACTTTTTTGTTGAAAGTTCTTCATTTTGGATTTTAAATTCGTCTTTTGCGATGAAAAAGTAACCTTTTTTGGATGGAAATAATAAATAATAATAATACGTCGATTTTGCTTAAAATGTAAACTATTTTGTTGCTAATGAGACTATTTGGTTTAAAACTTCTTTTTAAGTTGAAACATTGTCCCGTTCGGTAGAAAATAATTTCTCGTTATAAATGCAACTGCTGTGTTGACAATGCAATAAATTTCGAATTGAAGTCTCAGAAATTGAAAGTGTTTGAAATTGAATTCAACATAGTAGTTACAATATTTTATTTAAACATATTCATCCCCCTATTATCGCCATGCTTTCGTAAATTTTACAACTATTTACCTTTTATTGAATGTATAGCTAACGGCCAAAAATAGCAAAAAATTTGTAACGTAATTTATGGTTGGCCCCTATGTTGAAATTTACTACTGGTACTAACCTGGTACCGTCCTGGTACCAAGCCTGTAGTGTGCCAGTAGATAATACCGTTATCATTAGAAGTAATCATTCCGAAAATTAGCCAAATATAAAGATGTAGTGACGACGAGGATATTAACTTGGATTCAACCACTATCGTCTAATTACATCATGAATTATAATGATGGGCCTCTGTCGCCGTTGGACGATTTATGTTCTGAAAGAAACGCCCGAAACTTGTCCCAATGAGCTGGACTCCACTTTTTGTTAGTTCCCCAACAGAAACTAGAGCCCGTACCGCTTGCGGAAATCGGCAATTACCAAAGGCGAATTCCAGTCGTTAGTTCCACACCCCACGATCCTGTTCGCGGACAGTTGGCTGCAAAGAGAGGGCAGATGAAAATCGTTTGTGGCCATAGATAAAACCCTACAAGCGAGCTCGCGAAGCCACGGAAGTTTTAAGTGAGTGTTACGAGTTAATTCGGGGTTAGAGAGATCTCGCTTGTAACGACTCGCTCGAAGCTTGTAAGTTTTTACTCCGAGAGCTATAGAAAAATTTATAGTATTCAGAATTGTAATTACATTAGATGACTATCAAAAGGAACAAGGATTAAAAATGAAACGATATTGCTTTCAGAGTTTCTGGAGATAAAGTTGAAACAGGATGTTCCTTTATAATTACTACAGCCCACCATGTTCCACAGAAAAATTAATTAAATTTCGAGACATTCTCAGCAGTTTATCAATGTACGTTATAAAGCTCGATCTAGATAGAAGAAATTGAGAAAAGGAATGGACGAAATGGAAAGAAAGATGAATTTTCTACGAAAAAATGTGAAGTTTTAAGTGAATAGTTTAATTTGTATCTGAAAAATATGAGTTTAACAAAATAGGTAAATTTGCAACAAAATAATTCCTGCATTAAATTTTTGAGCAAATAGCTACATTTTTATTCACCAGATATTAATTTTGTATGAAATTCAACAAAATACGTGAATTTTCAACCAAATAGTTGAATTTTCAACTAAAATATGAATTTTTAAACATATAGTTCAATTTTTAATCTTAAAGGGGAATTTTTTACCCAATACTTTCATTTTAAAATGAATAGTGTAATTTTGAACCGAATATTTGAATTTTCTACCAAAGTAGTCGAATTTTAAAACAAAAATTAATGGTGGCAGATCATAAGGAGGTAAGGGAAATTTTTCCGAAAACTGTTTTTTTTACCTAGAAAATTCTTATAAAATACATTTTGTTAACTTTGTGCTATATTACCTCATAACTGGTAAATTATTTGCTATAAAACTTTTTTCCCACCCGATTCAGGAATGCGTCAGCTCGGTATCATATTTTTGTTTTTCTTTTTAATTTCCAATTCGATTTTACAGAATGTTTTTTTCCTCTCCTATAAAATTGCCATTTTGTCCTTTACTTCCTTATAATCAGCCACCCTTCAGATATGAATTTTGAACAAAAAAGTTCATTTTTAAACTAATAATTTAATTTGCTACCGAACTGAGTTTTTAATTTTGAAGCCATCAACGATGAATCTTTTATAAATGAGTTGAATTTTTAAATAAAAAACGAAAGTTTAAAAGAATACTTAAATTATCAAAAATAAAAAATAAATTTTCAACAAAACTGTTGAATTTTAAATCTAAGAAGACGAATTTTCTATATTAAAATACAGAAAGTTTTAAACCAAAAATATGATTTAAAAAAGAAGAAAATTTTCTACAAAATATTGAAATTTTCAAATAAATACGTTAATTTTCAACAAAGTGAATTTTCAACTAAATAATTTTATTTTTTACAAAATTGTTGAATTTATGCTCAAAAGTAATACATTTTCTGCAGAACGATTTCATTATCAACTGGAAAATATGAATTTTTACCAAAATAGTGACGATTTTAACCAAAAGGTTGAATTTGCATTAAAAGTGTTGAATTTTGAACCCATTGAAAAGAATTATCTACAAAAACTAGAATTATTCTCTAGAAATATGATTTTTTTAAGAAAAATTTTTTTTTCTACCAAAATTAAATTTTTTATTACGTTCTTGAAGTTTTAAGCCAAAAGGACGAATTTTCTACGTAATAGTTTAATTTTCGATCCAAAAATATACATTTTCTAACAAATGTTTATTGTTATACGAAAAAATTAATTCTTGAAATAAATAATTAAATTCGCGAGTAAATAGTTCAATTATCGGCCAAATAATTACAGTTTCTACCAAAATTGTTGAATTTTGAACAAAAAATCTAAATTTTTTATCATAAAAGTTTATTTTCAATGAAAACATTTAACTTTCTGCCAAACTTTTAAATTGTGATTTAGAAGTTATGATGCAACGAAGAAGTAGAATTTTATCCCAACAAAATTAATTTAGTATGATTTACGGTTTTTAACTGCAAATATAGTAGTTTATGTTTCAAAAAAAGAATAATTCTGAATAAATTATGTAACAGTTGATTTTTCAAGAAAAATATATTTTTTTAAATCTTCTACCAAAAAAGTCAAATTTTCAACCAAGTACATCATTTTTAAACTAGAATTTTCACACAATGAAAAAATACATTTTCAATTAAGAAAATGAATATTAAAAAAAAAACATAATAATTTTGACAGAACAGTATTATTTTGAACAAAGAAGTTGATTTTTTAACAAAAAAATTTGAATTGCAAGGCAAATAGCTGAATTTTTAAATACTTTTTTTTAACCAAAAATGCAATAGTTACATCTTCAGTTAAACAACTTAATTTTCATTCAACCATGTAGTTGAATTTCTGACCAAAAAAGATTATTTTTAACAAATTAGATCCATTTTCATTCAAATAATTAAGTCTTCTACCATATAGTGGATTGTGTTGCCAAACAAGATTAATTCCATCCGAAAATAAATTAGTAGACCATTCAACCAAAAAGAAATAAATTTTAAACAAAAATAGTTGGATTTTCTTATTGGATTCCATCAATTCAGTTCTTGAAAGAATAAATTGAGAGAAGAAATGGAAAGATGAAACAGAAAGACATTTTCAAGAAATATTGTGACAAAAACTACGAGGGTGAACTGACGATAATAGGAGCGAAAAATGACGCGTTTGCGATCCTTTCTCGAGGGGCAGAAGAAATACTGATAGTAATGGTCGACTTCCGACCAGTAAAGAGCGATTCTGCTGTGCTAGGAGCCAGACACAAGAAGAAGGTTCTTAATCAAATTGTGTCTCCCTTTTCTAGCAGCTAACGTTGATTAAGGATGCTACTTAAGACCTCATTTTCGTCTGTCACTAGTCACAATACTGAAATATTTTTCTAACTGGTCCGGGAAGTATTCAAGGTCGAATTTTCGAGGGGATCCTTGGCTTACAGGGACACGTTATTGCCAATAAGTGCTGTGGCATTCCGGCTCGAGTACCCATTGTGGTTGCTTCAAAACCCCGGGGTGGTTTAATCGTCCGATTCAAACTCGTGAGTCACAGAAGCTCGTTACTGCCGTTGCAATAGGAAGAAAATTCTATAGACGCAAGTTTGTAGCTTTTAAATTTAATTTTCGTTTCCCTGACTCGTCTCTTTTTCAAGTAGACATTTCTACCAAAATGCACAGAGCACGCAATTAAAATAAAACATATTTAATCTTCATCAAGTTGAATCATTATTTAGGGGCGGTCCATAAACTACATTACCAATTTTTCTTAATTTCGGATCCCCTCGACCCTTCCGTCAGCGCTCGTTGATTTTCTACTGGCTAAATACTTATTTCACGATTATTTTTTGTTTTTTCGCGTTTCCCACTAGTTCTGTTGACAAGATATCTATTTAACGGTGTGATAACCTATAAGCTTCTGTACTGATTCTAGAATAATAAAAAGTATTATAATGTCACGCTTCACTGTCAAAAGAGCTCTCAAAATTGAATTGCGACAATTTAAACAAAAATAGGTTAATAATATGGAATTTAATTCTTTTAAATCAAATTAATGTAGATACTAAAAAGGCTTTCCATAAACCACGCGTGAAATGGCCCACCCAGTTTATTTAACCCCTGATAGTGAGGCCAATAGAAAAAGCTTTAATTTGGAACCAAAAAATATTTTATGCCAAAATAGATCAATTTTCAACCTAAGCAGACAATTATTGAGTTTTGAAGCCCAGAAGATGAACTATCTACAAAATACTTGAATTTTCAATTTAAAAAATGAGTTTTTTTAACAAGAAAGTGAATTTTCAATCAAATACTTAAATTTTCAAATAAATAATTTAATTTTTAATCAAATATTTACATTTTTATCTATAGGAGGTGATTTAGTATCAGTTTTCAATCAAAATTAAAATAGTTACACTCCCAGTTAAAAAAATTCTCAACCAGGAAAAAACGAGTTTTCAACAGAATACAAAATACTTCGAACAGGAAAAGAAATTTTATACTAAAATGATAAATATTTTACAAAGACAAAGTTTTTAACCAAATGGTATCATTTTTACCTAAAAAGATACATTTTCAACCAAATATTTGAACTTTTTACCCAAATAATGGAATATTCAACGCAAAATTAGAATTTTCCACAAAAAAGATCATTTCTGACTTTTTTTCTTTCAACAAGAAATTAATTCACAAAAAATAGAAGAATTTTCAACCCGCCAAAAATGAAGTTTGTATAGAGAACATAGTTCAATTCTAAACCAAGTAAATGATTTTTTTACTAAAAAGACGAGTTCTCAGCGAACCATGTAATAGTTGATACTTGAGCAAAAAAAGAGGTTTTAATTTGAAGTCAAAAACATTTGATTTCCATGAAACAGGACGTATTTTCAAAAACATTGTAGAATTATTAAGGGGTTAGACCACTGTAGAATTTTTTTAATCAAATTTTTTTGCTTAAAAGGGGTTTTAGTAAAAATGTAGGGCGGAAAAAATGTCTAAATGACCAAATTTTCAATTCTGCTGCGATTCCTCTCAGGTGTGTCCCGGTGATTTAAGAATAATTAAATCTATAAACGCGTTTTTCTCGAAAACACTTTTTTGAACTGATCGGAAACATAACTCAAACAAGTCCTCACCGATCTATCTGAAATTAAAAATATATAATCAAAATTGCTTTCTCCAGCGACGTGCGAAGGAATTTTTATCATGCATAGTTTTTTTTTATATAAACCATTTTGTAACGAATATTTTTTGAACTTTATTACTAGGCTTATACATCGCGTTTTACGAAATTTCGATTGATCTCTTTATTGAGCCAAAAAAATCACAGAAATATGCCTATATTTTATTGCTCTTCAATGCTATAACCTCTTAATCAAAATTTACTCATTTCCAACCAGACAGTTTCACTTTTAACCAAAAAGGATACATTTTAACCAAGGAGATTAATTTTCTGCAAAACAAAACACGATATTTCAACCAATTATATGAAGTTTCAAGTACAAAATATAAATTTTCGAAAAAAATACCAATGTTTCATTTCTTTCCATAACTCAGAATTTTAAGGTAACGCAGGAATTTAGAAAAAAAATTAATTTCTTTTGTTCAAACATCGCCAACATGCTCCGACTCGGATCTAAATCCTGGTCAATGCGCAGTGCTTACTAATACTATCCGGAAATTTGAAGCACTTTGGTCGTAGAGCATTTATCTTTGTTATAAATATTAAGAGAAAAAATATTCAACCTTTCCTAAACTGAATATATTCAAACAAGTAATTTTTTATTTCTAGAAACTTTGCAGATGTGGCCGAAATAAAATATGAAAGATGGAGTTGGTAGATCGTAAATACATTAATATCACAAATTTCACAAGTGATGTAGTTAGCATTTTCAGTTAGTCACAAATTCAACAAAGCAAAACAGTTTTGTTTCATCCATGTTAAAAATATGTTTAATTGAGACAACAACAAAAATTTGTAAAGACAGTCAAAGACTTCGTTGAGGCATCCAAATATTTCTTTGATATAACTGAAGATTTGGTTAAGACAGTCAAATATTGGGTTGAGACAACCAGAGATTTGGTTTGGTCAACCAAAATTTTATTTGGAAAACTAAGCTAACTAAGCCTTTAATCTATTCTGAGATACATATCTTTCCTGACCATGTATCTGTACAACACAACGTACCATGAAGATATTATTGCCATTGAGAGTTAGCTTGGTGCTTCTTCGAGGTCAGGAACATCCAAGGATTCCTTCACGTACGTACGAGGTTCCTCCACGCTCTATTCGTAAAGGTACTGATGCATACAAGTATATGGCATACAACATCCGATTCAAGTTAGCCGAAGCAGTCTCCCGAACGACGAGACTCAAAGCGGATTCTCGAGAGAAATTATTTATCGTTGACTTTTCCATCGGCCTGCAATGCATCCACTGCATCCACTGTCAGCCGTATTTATTCGTAGAGCGAGTTAAACGTCAGGCGAAGATTTATTAAACTTAGTGAACTTGTAGGATTCCTCAACTATGGCTAAACCCCCCCGGAATTAATGTAGCACTCTTGAAGTCCAATCGAAATCTGGTCTTTCATTTGTTAGCGAAAAGCAGAAGTCTATATGGGTCATATAAATGACGGGGTAACCTTCGGTCCGAGAAGATCTTGAAATCAGGGAAAACTCAAGGATTTTGAAAGAAGTCTTGCAGCAGTAAGCGAATTTTTACAAGATTAAGATTCTTGTTAATAATCTATTTAATTTGATAATTTATTGGGGTCGAAAATTCAACTATTTTGGTAGAAAATTACCTTTTTTTGAAAATCCGTCTTTTTTATTGAATACAACTGTTTTTAATTTCATCATCATAATTGAAATTAAAAATTCGTCTCTTTGGATAAAACTTTAAATATTTTGTTCAAATTTGATCTATTTTAATTAAAAAAATTGTTTATTGAAAAATTAGTTTTTTCACTTTCGGTTAAAAGATAATCTATGTTAGTTGTACCTTTAACTATTTTTTTTGCAAATTCGTGTATTTTGTTGAAAATTCGTTGTGATTGGCTGATAATTAATATTTCTGGTTGATTACTTGTCTTTTGTTTTCAAAAATGATGTCTTGCGATTAAACTTTTTTCTTCTTAGGTTGCAGTATGAGCTATTACTTTTTTTTATAATTCATCTTTTGAGGTTGAAAACTCAACTATCTGGTTAAATATTTAATTATATTGTTAAATATTCCTCTATTTTGTGAAAATTCATGTATTCTATCGAAAAATTGATCTTTTTAGTACAAAATTAATCTTTCTGGTTGAAAATTTGTCTTTTGTTTTAAGTCCAATATCTTTCTGCACAATTTTTTCCTTTTCTGATTGGAAAATAGAGTATTACTTTTTATGCGAATCCAACTTTGTAGATTGAAAATTTAACTATTTTGTTAAAAAATTAGTTTTTTTTTGGACAATTCAATTCTTATCTTCGGAAGTTCATATTCTAGTGTGCAAAACGGAACTATTTTGTCGAAAATTAAATAAAAATTCAACTCCTTGATTAAAAATTCATATATTTGGTTGAAAATTCCTTTTTTGCGATTAAAATAACAACTCTGACAGTTTTCATTGAGAATTTTGTTGTTGTTGTTGAAAGTTCAACTTTACGGGTTGAAAATTTAAATTTCCGCATTAGAGATTCAACCGCATTCTGAAAAATTTGTCTTTTTGGATTGAAAATTCATCGATTACTGTCAAAAAATCATATTTTTTAATAGAAATAAGAAAATCAATTAATAAATTTTCAATTTTTACCGGAAATTATTTGATTGCATTCTTTAAAGATTCAATGTTAAAAATAGTCACCAAAATAAAAAAGCTGGCCTTTGAATAATTATAATCAGGGAATTAAAAAAAAAGTTTTAGATTCACCCTGAAATTACGACTGTTAATGAATATTGAATAATGCAAAGTATAGCATTCTGTGCACTCGAATTTAAAATTCGCAGTGATTTAATTGAGAAATTTGTCACACCTTTTATGTACAATGAACACGCACACACACAACATTTAAATAAAAAATTGAATTTTGTGGTAGTGTTGATCTCGCATCATGATTTTAATTCATTCTATTTGGCGATCTCTAATTTCCATGGTTTAAAACGTTAAAAGACTAATTGCAGAGTTAAAAGCATTTGCATTTTGGTAATAAATTCGACTATTTCCAGCTCGACGGGATTACGGATTTGATGGCTATTGAAGTAAAACCACCGGGAATTTAATTTCTGATTTAAAGTGAGATTCAGAGGGAACCGGAAAATGTTACCTGCCATGAAATATCCACTTCTTTGTATGTAAAAATGTTTTATAGATGTCATAACAAATGTATTTGTCGTATTAAACATTTCGATATTGTAATATTTTTATCCCATACTAAATCAATCTTTTTTTTCAGGTGAGTACCGAATTCATATGTATACTACGCTCTATATCACAGATTGGTAAGTCGCGACTAATTTCTCTGATAATTTATTTGCTGAATATAAAGAGACTTAATTCATCGCTAATAATGTAACTTGCGTTGAGATAAGGGAGGCTTCATAAAAAGGACAAATCTGAATTAACTTGTTCTATGGGGCAATCAGTCACATGAAGCAAATTTTAGAAATTCACTCCTAGAAGCAGAAATTCTTTCGACATCTTCATAAATCTTGACTT
>JAWWLR010000054.1:43089598-43100207 GCA_035041075.1 Acraspis erinacei
ATGATAGATGAACTAGCTAAACTAGTATCAGTTGTACATCAAAGGGGAGTGTTTTTTTATCAGGTAATGTTAATTAGAAAATTCATTAACAAGCCAGAGAAGCGCAACCAGTGTCTTTTAGTACATACGTTTATCTTTCATTCTGGACATTTGCACCTTGGTTTACACTCATGCACTGTCCAGAGATCGAGATTTAATGCGAGACAATTCATATGATAGGAAGTCTGGTTCTCATCTTTTTGCAACATGGTATAAATACACTGTTGAGATCTACGGATGCTCAATGAGGAGGATGAGAAATTGCTTCCAAAACTGTTTTAGTTTCCTATTTATATTGCTTGAATATATTATTTTCATCGTACTTCGAAAAATAATAGATTGAACTAGAGGAATGATATATGACAGACTCGTCGGCGTAATTTGTTAACGCTTCAATAATATATGGTGGCGTCCCCCATTCAAATCCTGGCTGAGGTAGATTTTTTCTCGTTTTTCTTACAAGAAATAGACCAGCAATCGACACGATTTAATATTTAGCATTATGATAAACCCTGAAGTTTTTCCTACAAAGGAGATTGCTTGCTGCTCTTCGCTAAACGATTATCAAAGAATCTTTTCCATTTTACTTATTTTCCTTGGACATGAAGGCACATACATAAATTAAAGGAGGAGGCGTGGACGTAAACTGGAGCCAACCTTGATTGCAGGTACATAGATATGTGATGAACGCTGCTTAATAGGTAGATAAGTAGCAAGCAGTATATCTCGTATCGGTAACCATAAAGTCCTATAAAAGGGGATTTTCGGACTAAATAAAACAAAAAGTGTTGTGAGAAAAAGAGGCGAAAAGGTGAAAGCAAAACACGCGAATCGACAGGTTGGCGCCAAGCAATCCTTTTCAGTAAAAGAATGTGCATAGTTGATCAAACGAGAATTAATGGTATTCAGCAATTTCCAGCAGCAGAGGATTGGTATCAGAAGAATAATAAGGGGGGGGGGGGACGTTAATAAATTATTTTACCAATTCGAAGGGGGGCACCAAAAAACTACATTTGAAACAGGGAAGGGGAGGGTGAACTCAGTTTCATGTTTCTGACTTCAGAATCTTTCCCTATTCACTTCTTTTTTACTTTTTCGGGTACCGTTCTTTTCCCTTGTCTTAAAGAAACTTTCCCTTTTTCTCGTTTTTTGCTAAACTCAATTAATGGAACCCAATAGAAAAATTCAAAAATTTCCGGTTGACTTTTTTGTTTTGGTTGAAAAGTCTACTATTATAGTTTTGGTTGATACTTCAACTTATTTTAGTTAAGAATTCTTCAATTTGATTGCAAAAAGAATTATTTTCTTAAAGATGCAACTACTTCCTTAAAAATGCACTAGCTTAACACTTAAAATAATTTATTGAAAATTAATTTTTTTCGTTAAGGATTCATCTCTCTGATTCTAATATAACGAGTTTGTTCAAAATTCGTTTCATATTAAGATGACATTTTTTTGTTAAGAAGTAAATCTTCTTCGTTAAAAATCATCTTCTTGGTTAAAAATTCGACTACCCGGTTAAATAGTGAGATTTTTTGATGAAAATATAACTATGGATATTCTCTTTCCTGGTTAAATATTCATCATGTTTGTTGATGTTTCAACTATTTGATTGAAAATAAATTTTGTTGTCGAAGATTCTTATTTGTGGTTTGAAAATTCAATAATGTAGAAGAAAATGAACTTAAGGAAAATTCAAATTTTGGGTTAAAAATTCAACTTTTTGTAGATTCTAAGTATTTACGACTTAAAATATCAATATTTTTGTGGAAAACTTCTCTTTTTTGGTAGAAAATTAATATTATTTGTAGAAGTGTCATATTTTTTGTTGAAAATGTAACGAGTTGTTTAAAAATTCTTATTTTTTAGTTAATAGCGAAAAAATACTTGGTTGAAAGTTGCACTACTTTGTTGAAAATTTCTGTTTTTACATCTTTAGCTGAAAATTTTACTTTTTTGTTAAAAAATCTTTTTTTCTTTCTTAAAAATTATTTTTATTTTTCAAAAATTTAACTATTGCATTTTTGGTTAAAAAATTATCCTTTGTTAGTTGAAGGTGTAACCATCAGGTAAAAATACATTTATTTTGTTTATAAATCGTCTTTCTGATTAAAAATTATCACGTTTATTGAAAATTCAGCATTCTCGATTTTTGCTAAATTAAACTGTTTACATTTTTTTTGGTTGTAAATTATTTCTTAGACTAAAATTTTAATAACTTTATTTTTGTTTGAAAACAATGTTTTATTCGAAAATGCAACTATTTAGGTGGAAATATATATATTTCTTTGAAAGTTCATCCTTTGTTTAAGAATAGTGTTTTTCATTGAAAATTGATCTTTGTAGGTTAAAAATTTAGTTTTTTCAATTATTTAATTTAAAATTTATCTCGTCTATTAGTTTTTGTTGTTATTGTGGATTCAAATTTCTTTGTTGAAAACAAGCTTGTTTGTTAAACATACAACGGTTTTCTAAAAATAATAAATTGTCTTCAAAAATGAACTATCTGGTTAAAAGTTCAATGTTTTTTAGAAATATAATGATTTTCTTGAAAATTCAACTATTATGTAAGGCAGTGTCTATCAAACATGAAATTTCGTGATAAATAGCCAATTCAACGATTGACCCCAGCTCGTTGAATTTGCTATTAATCACGAAATGTTGTGATAAATAGCGCAGATCGTTGAATTGGCTATTAATCGCGAAATTTTGTGATTAATAATATAGAAACGGACATTTTTAAATTTTAAACAGAGGTGTTAACTATTTTTTCAATCTTTTAAAGAAATATCGACATCAAATAAAATGTGAGAAAATAGTAGCCTTAGAGTAATTTTTTCAAAATAGAAGAAAAGTAGTTGCATTCTTTAAAAAAGTATCAATAGTGGTGCAAGTCCCACAGAAATAATACATTTTAAACCCCTGCCTCTTTCGATCATATCATGGGGGACGTATAGACACCCCTTTGACTGGTCAAATAAATAATGTAAGATCATACCCCTGCCCCCTTTCCAAAGCCTCCTGGGGGCGGTAAGTCACAGAAATAATACGGACTAGAACATTCTACGTTTTAACTTTAATAGAACTTCATAAAAATACCATTTTTACATGGAATACAATTTTCTGTATTAATAGCTAAATGAGAACTCCGAACTATTCATAGAGTATTGAATCGGCTATTTATACGGAAATTTCGTGATAAATAGCCCAGCTCGTTGAACTGGCTATTAATCACGAAATTTCGTGATTAATAGAAACGCCCATTATGTAAATTTGTCCCTTTTGGTCGAAAATTCAACTACTGTCGAAAAAATTCGTCCTTTGGCTGCAAAATTGTACTATTTGGTTCGCGTTTCAACTATTTATTTTAAAAGTTATCCCTTTCCTTGAAACCTCAACAATTTTATTGTTAATGCAACTGTTTGATTAAAAAGAATTTTTTTTATAGAAGATTCAATTTCCTGAAAATTTATTTCGACTTGCACTCTTAAGAATTTAATACATTTTATATTGAATTTAATACTGTATCTAAATTATTTTTATTTAAATGAATATATTCTACTCTTTGCTTAAAAAATTATTCCTATTTTCTTTGTTTGAAGAACATTTTTCACAACCGTACTCATAAGGAATGACCAGAGAAAAATTAGGAGAGATTTTTTATTAACACTTCTAGCTAAGTATCTTTTGCAATTTTAATCAAAATCCGGTTTTATGTACTTGATACCTATTATCAAAGTTTATTCGATATGCCCCATAAAATACAGAAGCTTTGCATAACTAACTTGTCTCTTCGTTTAACGGTCGATCTTTACTGAATACCCTGCTCGGACTATTAATCTCATTGCATTCGAAGTCGTGCGTATGAGTACCCTTCTCGGAAGCTCAGTAGGTAGTACAAGCTACAAGGGTACTTCTATCGGTTGGCGAACATTATCGCGGAAGGTGTTACAGCCTCGAATTGTTCGAACTGAATTCGTGAGGTACCAGAGGCAGGTGCAACCAATCGTTATTAACTTCCTACTCAATTATCGACTTTGCTGCTTCAAGCCGAAACTGGCCCCTGTAGACAGTCCATGACTGGTCCTCACACCTGTTTCGAAACGAGATCCTACGAAGGGTCTGACCCTGGTGGACCCCCTATGGTGACGACATGCAGACCCCCACCAACAGCACACTGTTACCCTCCAGCTTTTGTCTTACTCTTTAAAACCTATATCATTGTAGAAATTGAAACTGAACTGGCTGAATGATTGGGATTTGGATTCGGCTGACAGTCAAAGTTGTGCAATCGACATTCTAGTAACTTTTTTCAGGCTTAAGATTAGCCGCTTCTGAAAGTAGAGTTGACGTGTTTAAAAATAGGTATCTTACTTTACGGAAAGTTTTATGTCAGTATACACTAATTAAACAGTGATTTATTTCGAGTCCATTTAGCATGAACTTTTGCCTGGATATCGATTTTCACGATTAAAAAAAAACTGGAGGGTTAAAGGTATGCTGGTGGCGGGGGACTTTAAGAAGTCGCAACGAGAGGTGCACGAGAGTCAGACTGTACGTACGTTTCTTCCTGAAACCGGTGTGAGGACGAGTCTTAGATCGCCAGTCCTTCGTAGTGCTTCGATCACAAACCGACCCAAAAATCAGAACAAAGCAACGCGACGGTGCGGTGACGCTGGAAATCGGATGATGATCCTCGACTGTAGTTTCCCGTCTTCTCGATGCCAAACTGTTGTCTGTGATGTAAGACAAAAATGAAGTAGATTCGGGGAGAAGGAGTTCAATACCTTGCCGTTCCTGGAACTTCCTTAGCCGAAACGAGATGGCTTTCACGGAAATGGGGTTGAAACGTAAAGTAAGAAATGTGCAAAGAAAATCGGAGAACATAGTGCTGGTCAGTGAACGAGTTGGACCGAGAGCTATTAGTCACCCTTTTCTCTCACCATCTTACTTCCGGTTCCTCTGCAATCACAACCTACCTTCGATATAGCCTTCGACCTTATCTACTTTGTGCTACCAAACCCATCTGCAAGATGGTTCTATTACTCTTCGACGGTGGTTACTATCTTATTCTGGACAGACTCTTTCAACCTCTTCATCATTTTTTCGTTCTAGGACCATTTTTCCTTTTATTTATTACGAATCCCATTTTGGATCCCGAAACAGTTCACTACAAGTCAGGTGATTCGCTTCTTTTACACAATGCCTGCGCTTCAGGTGTGGGGCATCACTGGGAAATTAGGGAGTCGGCCAAACGTGCATCGCTATTGCATTATTTTAAACGGTTAGAAAAGAAGCGGGAAAATGTGATTTTTTACCGGAAAATCTGTAAATAACTTGGAATTTTTTTCAAGTTTGAGTTACGGGTGTTTTGAACCATCCGACGATTCTGTGATACTGAGCGTTCTTTAGCTTGGTCTCTATGTTTCCGTTTTCCAGGGCAGCAGGAGGTTGAATAACGTTCACGGGTATATGATTCAGATTTCTGCTTCTGCAGCTGGTCCTGCACAGCGAGGAAGGCAAAGTTGGCGCAAGATGCTTCCGCAATAAGAATACCCATCCTCCAGCAGCATCTTACTTCCGACCTGTGGAAATCCGCTCGGTGCCGACGCAGGACGACACCCGGGCGATTCTAAAGGCAGACTACTTTTGAAACATTGTCATCCTTAGCACCTTTCTTTATCTAAGGTGCCACTTTTCAAGCGAATATGCCTCTGTGGGTCTAACTTTTTCCTTTCCAGGACGCTTCAAGCCCTGGATAAGTTAAAATCTTGAGCTCGGGTTAAAACTAGCGAAAGCAGCATTCCGCGAGAAGTTAAGATCAACCGCACGGTCGATGTTGGCTGGAAAGACACCGAATATTGAAATGATATTCTTTAGCCAAGTTTTATTTGTCTTTCAACGAGTTCTTTAAGTCTCTCTGACTTTTGAGTAATTTTTCTATGCACGAACTCTCTGCGTCTAACTTTATCACTGCACAAAGATGACTTTACTTAGACCTAGTTTTATGTGTACCTAGTATCCACTTTTCTGCTTGGAAAGATTTTATCCAAGAAGAGTTATCGGCCATTTAATTCCACTTTCGTGAATCATGTTCTTAGAGCGAATACTCGCTTGGATTTGGCTTCCAAATAAATTTTAATAACGTATCTGACAATATCAGTTCTATCAAATAAATAAAATCTTGTGTTCAAAATAATTCCAGTAATTCCCCTCGTGAGCAATGGGGCTGCGTTACATTCCCGTGAGTATGAGCAGCTTTTTATTATCACCAACGCCAGCTCGCACGAACCCCTTGCACGCACTCGAGAATCTACGTGCTATATGTAAAGTTACACACGGCATGATTTCAGTCGACGCGTAAATTGGAGAAGTTTCAAGTGTATGGGGTTCTATTAAAATGTGATTCTCAAGCATTCATTTATATTTAGGTTTTAATTGCAAGATACGCTAGAAGTTGTTGGATAAAATATTAATATCTCTCAGTAGGGTGGTCCAAAACCTTTTCTTTTTTTTGCTAGCGAACTTTTTTACTCTCACCTATATATATGAAAACGGCCTTTCAGTGAATTTTATAGTCACACATGTATTTTATATGTTATGAAAGCATGCATTGCTTGGACGAATTTAGTTTTCTTTATACAACTTTTTTTCTAAATTTATACTACTTTGATACAAACTTTAAACTGTGTCCGAGTTCTGATCTCTATACCTTTTGATCATTATATCATTGCAGAAATGAGTGTCCTTTCAGCTTTCAAAGCATAGATAAATCCAATTTTATCCATCCAGGGAGACTGGATTACATCATCTATATATTCACACCTGACACTTTACGGCCCATTTCCTTTCCCTCAGGAAAGAAAGGATGAAATGTCTTGCACATGTTATCTTTTGGGTTATACATGACAGTTACAGATCCTGTACCTATCTTTTCAAGAGAAGAATAAATACAAGGGACTGAAGCAGTATGCGTGAGAAAGTACCAAAGATATGAACTATGCCGTCTTTCAAGGCAAATAGAATATTTTCCCTTCCGCCGTAAGATTGGAATGGCAGCAGAAACCGACGACAACAGGACGTGGAGTGGGCAGGTGCTACAGGAGTGAGTACGTGTACGCTAACGTGGGGTGATTTGAAACTCTGCAGGGGGGTTACTTCGTAGCCCTTGTACGAGTACTCTATAGTCAATATCATATCGTACTCTGTCTACGTATCTCGTAGATATGGTACAACACGAATCCCGGCGAAAGCGCATAAAATAATAAGGCAAAGGTATTGTTTCGAATTAATTCCGTGTTTGTCGTTGCACTTGCGATGCAGTCGAATTATTCCGCACCGCAGGACCAACAGAGAGTCGGCATGTCCTTTAAAATTCTCCACTCTAGCGACAATTTCAGAGAGCCTAACGTCGGTTGTTCGTAAAGATCTAGGGACGGTTTCTGAGATTTGAACAGGACTTGGGTTCTTTTGACGGCCCAGGAATTATTTCCAAGAACTGGGCAGGTTTTCTGTAATTCTTGAAGGCCCATCGACAAATTTTGGTTTACAGACAGAGCGTTGGTTGTTTTTGACGGCCTAAGAACAATTTCTCAAAGTTTAACCAGGCGTTGACAGTTCTTGAGGGCCCAGAGATAACTTATGATTGTTGAACAGCGCGTTCATACTTCTTGAAAGCCTGGAGTAAATTTGTGCTAGTGAAAAAGGCCATTAGAGGTTCTTGATGGCCTTGATGAATCATTAATCACATTATTTAAGCGAAATTTTTATCATCTTAGGTTGCTTGCTACGATTTTTTCACCAAGCTTATTTAACTTCTGTCTTACTTAAAATTCTTTTTGAAAAAGATTCTTCTCTATAGCTATTCCGCTTATTCCGGATTAATAACTTGGAATATAATTGCATCTAGATATTGCAATTGCGCAGTTGACAAGAATAAAATTATTTGCTGATTCCTGCATGTATCTGGTGGTTTTAATGTCTCGTTTTTGCACATTAGCATTGGCTTGGAAGATCGTGGTAACATTTGTGGTTATAACCACCCAAGTACGTAAGTTAGAGAGTTTACGTTGGCGGAGTCGGTAGCGAACCGAGTAGAGGACAGAAGAGGCGACACAACTCGGTTTGATATACGACTACAACTTCTCAGGCAAGGAAGTGGGAACACAATCCAGGCGCAATTCTCTCCCTGTCTACAATCCTGCCTTTGGTCAGCAGAAGCGCGACTTCAAGATATCTTGGACTGGAGTTAAGACGTATGAACACATTTGTACAGCATCTATCAGGACTCGGTATGAAACATTGCCAGGTAGCAGAAAGGTGTGATGAAAACACAATGACAAAACGAAGGTTATGTACCAGTCAGACTTCAAAGTATCTTGCTCCCTTTTTAGTTATCTTCAGCCTCGAAAACAGAAACATTTTTTAGGCATTTCCCAAAACCATTTTTAGGCATTTATTTCGTTAATAACATTTCAGTAATAAGAAATTTGAATTTCTACTTAGACACTTTTTGGGATAAAGAGTTGGAATTTGAATATTAGATTAAGGGCATTCCATAAACTATGTTATCATATTGGGTGAGGTGGGCTCAGCATAAGCAACGTCGTTACCTTAGATAAAGTTTAGTAGGTTTCCTGATGATCAACTTTAACTTAATAAATAATAACCGAATAAGATTGCAAATGACTCTCGTATTTTAGACTTCACATTTTCTACCTATTTCCTTCCTTTTCCTTTGTTAAATATTTCTTTTTCTTCTGTTTTCAAGAAACTTCCCATTCATTTCGAGGTTTCGCTTAAATGCGGACTGAATTGAAAAAACCGATTAAGAAATTCCAACATTTTTTAGGTAAAAATTAGTTTCTATGTTGTCGAAAATCTTACTATTTTGCTGAAAATTCATTGAGCTTAAAGCTGAAGCTTAATGTATTTTGTTAGAAATTCGTATTTTGATTGAAAATTATCTTCTAGTTGGAAAATTCATGTTTCATAGTAAAAAATGCATCCTTCTTGGTTGAAAACGGATCGTACTTGAACGAAAATGAACTTTTTTGTTGAAAATTTGGCAGTCTTCGAAAAAATCGTCTTTTTGGCTTTAAAATTCAAGAATTCGGTTAATAGTTCAACTATTTGGTTAAAAAATCATTTTTGTTCGAAATTCGTCTTTTTTTAAAATTTATCTCTTTTTGTTTATAATCTATTTCGGTTGAAAATTCTACTGTTTGTTGATAAATCATTATATTATGGAAGCTGAGATTGCATCACAGGCTAATGTAGACAATATGGGCAGGGTAAAAAAAACCCAACATTTTTAACGTAGATATACGGCCCCTTAGTGGATCTGTAAATAGTAAAATTTCCTTAAGGATTTCCTATGCGTGTTAAAATTAAATCAGAAAAAAGGGTTGTGACTCTGAAATATGAACTCACCTGTACACTCTAAAATTTTTTGAGAATGTCACTTTAATATACCATATTCTTAATATATACTTTAGTAGCTACCTTAAGAGGAATTTTAATAAATCGATAATTTTCTGAAAAGCTTTTCAAATCCAAATATTGACCTGCACACCCTTGGTTTGCAAGAATTACATGCAAATTCATAAACGCAGATTTATCTCTTTTTATTTAAAACCCAGCGATAACGCTATGATAATGTGCATATTGGGTTCATTTGCAACAAGAGACATTCCATTTTGCTTCAGCTCTTTTGAAACCAACTAAATGTTCTAATGGAAACCTCAGTGGTTTCTGTTTTTATTTTAATTAACAAGTTTTAATAGCATTTTTAAAACGTTATATAAAAGCTGTTTGAAAGCAATATCTGTTGATTTTCAGAAACAATCTTCTTGCCACTTTAGGTTAAGATGTCCAAAAATCGCATATTGCGACCAATGTCCTGGGAGGATGGAGCTTTGAGAAGTACGTTTCCTGTAAGCTTTTGTCGTTTATATATCTTTGTTCCACAGGGACTTGAATTTTCTCGACTGAATGATCACCAACCGCACACAGAGAGCCACAATTCGCCTCCTTGAGCTGGGTACGAATTTATTCGGCCGTACAAACTAGGTCGATCGCACATGAGAAATTATTTTGAAAATGTGAGGACTTTGACGCAAAACTATAAAATCTATCAAATAAAAATTAACAAATATAACTTGTATGGGTAGGCAATTTTCTTTTAGGTATTCCGGCATAACTACCATTTCCTTCTTAGGCAAATTGCTCATAAAAGTTAAATTATTCAAGAATTCACCTAGCAGTATGGCATAAAACCATAAAGCTTAAAATCGTAACTGCTGGTCGGAAATCCAGTTCCTGTATCAAAGCGTAAACTGACTTTCAGATTTGCAACGTCCCACTTCACTTCCATTGTGCCATTTTTCCAACTCGGTCGTATATCATCCAAGTCCGTACTCGTTCGTTTCATATCAGATCAGCATTTTCGTCGAACGTATATAAATAAATTGGTTACATGACAAACTGAAAGTGTCACAAAGCGTTAATAGATATTTAGTGCAAAAAATCCTCTACCAAAAGCAATAATTGCAAGTATAGAAAACTACAT
>JAWWLR010000054.1:43110702-43122279 GCA_035041075.1 Acraspis erinacei
AAGTCGAAGCAGTTTTACTCGGGTTGAATATTCATCCTTTTGGTTCGAAAATTGACTTATTTTTAGAGGAAATTTATTTTGTTTGTTAAAAATTAAATTCTTTCAGTTAAAAACGGACTTTTCTATTGAAAATTTATATTTTTCGGTTAGAAATTCATCTGTTCTTTAGAGAATTCAAATGTTGACAAAAAAATCTAACAATTTTTTAAAAAGTTCCACTATTTCATCAAAAGTTTACTAATTTGATGAAAATTTTTTCTTTTAGTCGAAGCTTCAACATTTTTGTTGTTGAAAATTTACCTATTTTACTGAAGTTTCGTGCTTATTTAGATAGAAAAATAATGCTTCTTAAAATTTAACTATTTGGTTAAAATAAAATATATTTTGTTTAAAATAAGTTATTTTTATAGAAAACTAATAATTTTGGTTGAAAACTAATTTTCTTTAGTTTAAATAAGGTTTTTTCAAAGCTATATTTACGGGTTGAAAATGCACTTGTCTGACTTAAAAATTAAACTTTTTTTACAATTTCTGTTAATTGTTGAAAAATCGTATTATTTGGTAGAAAATTATTGTTCTTGGTTAGAAATTTTACTACTACTTAATACTAGGAAATTAAAATATTTTATTATAATCTCATGTATTTTGTTGAAAATTCAATAATTTGGTATAAAGCTCGTCTGTTTTTCTTGAAAATCCATCTATTCTGGTAAAAATTTAATCTTTTTTGGTTAAAAGAGCAACTGTTTGGTTTAAAATAAAATAATTTTGGTTGAAAATTTTCATATTTTGTTCAAAATTCTGGTTCTTCTTATGATTCCCACTTTTTCTGGTTTACAATCAAAATATTTCATGTTGAAATATCAACTATTGCATTTTTTGCGTGAAAGAATTAGTCTTTTTTACTGCAAGTTTAACTACTTGATTGAAAGTTTATCTATTTTTTAACTTCTAAGAAACAGTAATGACTCTTATAAAGGATGGTATATGGTTAAAAATTTCAACAACAAAAAAGACTTGAGGTAGTTTATGCATGACCCCATTTTTGTAAATTTCCCTTAGGATTCCTTGTAATACTATACTACCGTACAAAACAAGAAAGCTGTTAACTACATTCAGAGTCGATCTGAGATATAGAAGCAATTGTATTTTTCATAATCTGAGAAAGAAAAGAGTGCATCTTCAAAAAAATCACGATGCACTATGCGAGCCTCGATGCGAGCTCATGTAGTTACTGGTTTCCGTTTTCCTTTATTGCCAGTAAGGGTAATCGGTACAAAGACTGGCCACTTGAAGAATTTTTCCAAATGAACAATTTCTTAAAAAGAACACTATAAGCATGGAGCAATATTCTAAAATAAAAAACTGGATAATGAATTCCATAAAAAATCAAATTACTATCGTAAGTTTAGCGCTGAATGTTGTAGATAATTTATATGTAAAGAAATGAACAGTCATGTCAAAAACACAATGATTGAACTGGACGACATATTGATTAGCATAGAACAATGATTTTATAATTGCTCAATAAAATGTTTTGAAATCAAGTGATTGGCCACACCTTCTTATATAGATTACTTACTTTGGAAGCTTAGTGATTAGCGTCTGAATCGTGTACTGATTGTCCGAGTCTGTAAAAAGTTTAACATTTTTAAATGAATCTTTGCAAAGATATTAGTCATGCCCATTTCAGATATTGGGGCAAGTAATTATGCTTATTCATTTAAAATCCAAAAGTTTTTCGTTAAATTTATTGTAAGTAGTAAAAGAATAATCATTTTGAACAAGTTACAACTCCTAACCCTAAAAGCTCTTCGTTCACTGAAAAAAAATGTTTGGTTAAATCAACCAGAATTCTGGTTAAATATGCCCTTACTATTTATTCTGGTTAAAGTAATCAGAATTCTTATTGTTTTAATCAGACTTTCTGTTCAGTCTAACCAGAATTCTGGTTACTCTAAACAGAAAAAATAGTAAAGGAATATTTAATCATAACTCTGATCAACGTAACCAGAGTTTTTTCAGTGTTTAAATGCCTGGCTCGTTCAGCATGCACTATTTATTATTAGTTTTATTTTTGAGTATTCTTTCATAGAAGCATATTCAAATCAGGTGACCAATAATTGGGTGATGGCCAACCATTGTACGGATTACCGAACATGTCTTCTAAACTGTATGTCAATGTAACGTATGAAAAAGAATGTTTTTATGATCATAAATATATCAAGATCTCAAATTTCAGAAAGAATGCAGTTACCGATTTTCTTGTTTTGCACAGCAGTGTAAGAAGAAGGAGAACATACGAGTTCATAAATTGTATAGTCTATACTTTGTACTTACTGAAGACAAATAAGTTTTCTTATTTGTGCATGGAGTATTAGAGGTTATAGGTGCAAAAGAACACAAAGTCTGTGGACAATGGGCATTGTGAGCAGCAGATCCGATAAATACATTATACACTGATTACGTTATAGTGTGTCGTCTTGTACACAGAGCCCTGATCGAACAGTCAGACTTATTACGACTAAGTAGGAACAACACTCTTCACTCTCTGGGATGCAAAACACCTTTCCGAGGGATAACGAGTGGGAACGAGCCATATCGAGAGAAAGGCGAATGTACGACAAAGACGGACGAAGTAGCGGCCCCGTTCATTCTGCAACCATCCACCTATTGTTATTCCTTTATTTACTCTATTTTTCATACCATTCAACTGGTGCAAATTGAATGCAAAAAGATTTTTCAGTCTCCACGCATGGGCGTAGCTGCAATTTTAATTGAACGTTCTCGAATTTTGATATTTCTAGTTTTTAACACTAGCCCGGGCGGCGGTTAGAATCAAAATTATGTCTTCCATTTCAATTGATAAACGCCCTAAATGAAATACAAATCATACAAACGTAATATTTTAACGCACTTTACAGCCAAAAATGATGGTTTTCAAAATAGGCAAAACAGAGTGATTTTCCACGAAAATAGAAGATAATAGGACTATAACCTGTTTTAACTAAAAAAGGAATAGATACCATATTGAAAATCTTGAAGACCATTTTTCAACAAAATGTTTGAATTTCTAATGATATAGTTTAATTTTCTTCCTACAAAGATTGATACAAAAAAATGTATTGTGAACCAAACAGTTTTATAAATTAGATCACTATCCGACCGCGAAAAAAACGATTTTTAACCCCGAACTTTTCTAACAAAAAATACTAATTTTCTATGGGTAACATTTTTTTATCTTCTACAATATAAGCTCGTATTACAGAACTACGAGTCAAACCTTCTATTCATTCAGGATGGCTGTAGGTCAGGCAAAACCTGAAAGTCCGGGAAATGTCAGCGAATGTTATTGGTCAGGAAGCTTCTATAAGAGTTACTCTAAATAACTCTCAAGAATAATACATTACACATTTGACAATTAAAGTTTGAAATATTTGTTTTATTATGGATTTTATGTTAAAAATATTACAAGATCAAGATTCCGGTTTTTGAAAATTATTGATCAGGGAAAATGTAAAATTAATCCAAGAAAAAATAGGAAATTTGGAAAATAGTCTCTTTTTGGAAACTATCTGGAAATATTTTTTTGTTAAAAATTCAAACGTTTGGTTAAAAAATTTTCTTCTGCAGTTGAGGATTAAACTTTTGTGTAAATATCTAAACTATAACATTATTACTCGTTCATTTGTTGCTGTTGAAAACTCGCTTCTTTCAGTTGAAAATTCATTTTCATTGCCTGCATACCTATTCAGTTGAGTTAAGGTTTCATAATCTTACTTGAGAATTTATTTATTTGGTCGACAGTTTAACTATTTATTTTAAAAAATATATATTTTTTGAAAATTCTAACAGTTGGATAAAAGTTAAACAACTTTATTAGAAATTAATGTTTTGGTTAAAGTTTTATACTTTTGGTTGAAAATTTACCTATTTTGTTGAAACGTCATTTTTCTAACTAATAATGTATCATTCTTATTTTTGGTTGAAAATTGATATTTTTCGTTAAAATTTCGTCTTTTTTTGTAAAAAAAATCTTCATAGTTTAGACTTTTCCTCGAAATTTTCTATTTTTGTTTAAAAATTCATGTTTAACAAATTGGATGCATTTTTTCTTAATAAATGAACATAAATTTCTCGTTTAAAATTAGTATTCCTAATTAGAAAATTGATAATTTTATTCGAAAATTCATAAAAATTCAACTCTGAGGTTAAAAATTAGTTTCTTTTTTGTTTCGAATATCAAAAATTAAATTTTTTGTTGAAAATTCAACTTTCTGGGTTAGTAACTTAACTATTTTGCAAGAAATTCGTCTTTTTGACTTGCAAATTTAACTGTCTTGTTGAAATTGCACCGACATTTTATTGAAGTGTAATTTTTTCTATTGATTATTCAAGTCTTTTGTATAAAACTCATCTTTATAAGTTGAAAATGAAACTATTTGATTGAAAAGCCATTTTTTGGGCAGAAATTTATTCCTTTTATATTGAAAATTAATCCTTTTTTGTCGATAATTCAGTCGCCTTCTAAAGAAATTAATTATTTGGTTCAAAATTCAACTGTTTTGGATTAAACATTCTTCTATGGGAGAAAAGTACTATTTTTTGTTTTGGATAAATGGATATTTTTATTTTTTTTTTATATTTAAACAAACTTTTATTTTCTTATCCCGTTAATAAAATATTCTATCTCTAAAATGATTCAATATTAAGATGCACCTCTTTGAATATTAATGATCAGGGACAATAAAAAATTGTTCAGAGAAAATTCAGGGGATTTTAAAAATAAAGTTTTTTGGTCACCCTAAGAATTCCATAGGCCGGATTTTTCAAGGCATGGAATGCCATAGATCAAAACTTTGACAAATACGGGTTTCTAGGTTGTATATTTTCGGAAACGGAAACTTTAGCCAATTGAGGATTTTCCGACAGGCGGGAAAATAATTAACCACCGACTATGTACAAAAGTTGGATAGAAAATTTGTTATTGATCGGTCGATAGCAGAAATCATGTACGTAAATCACTGAAAATTAATGTAGTAAAAGTTTTCATTCTCAAGTTCCACTTCGAGGTCACAATTCATTCTCTCACTGAACTGGAACGTGCAATTGTGGCTACAAAAGAGACAAGGTGGTGAGAATGGAATAAAGCACGGTGAGCCACTTCTTCAAATATTCTGGGAAGAATGAGAATCGACATAGGGATAATATCGTTGAGAAGTTTGTTTCCTGCAGTCCGAAATTAAAATTAGAAATTTCCTAGAATTTGAAGGTTGATTGGCTATAAATATCACATTAGCCATTAAAAATGAAAATAATCTTCTCCAATTTTTTTCTAAATCAGATATGTTTCTTTTCGGGAAATTTGTCAACAAGTATCTTTCCTAGCGTCTGTGATAGTCTCAGAGTATATCAGATATTGATTTTAATGAGCAAATCTATTTAAAAGTAATTTAAAAACTCCCATAATTCTCCTCCCCTACTCATCCTTTTTACCTCCTCCTCACTTCACCATTCGCTTCTCCATCCTTGCTCAACTTCTTCCTCCTCTACTTTCTCATTACCTAACTTCCTTAGCTAAAACTTCACTTCCCCATCAATCAGTTCTCTTCCCATACTCATGACTTCTTCATGTCCCCCTGCATAATTTTACCTTACTTCCTCTACTTACTTTCCCCTCATTTCTTCCTACTTCCTGCACTCTTCCTTCCCCTTAATTCCCGTACTCACCCTTGCCTCATTAAACCTCATTTTACCTACCTCATACACCCCCTCCCATCAGTTCACCTATGTTCTCCATTTATTTCCCCTCACTCATATCCCCTCTTATAATTTTCCAACCTCCCCCTCATAATGTCTCCTCACTTCCCCTAATGTGAAAAAGTAAGACTGATGGCTAGACCTCGACAAAAACAATAAGGGTTTCTGCTCAGAGCTACAACACCTTATCCTCAATTTTGTATCCCTTTCTGATTGTGGGTATCAGACGATTCTATATATTTCTATTAGAGTGGCACAAAAAAAACTTTTTTGTCTGAAAAAAAATTATAAAAATAAAAAATCAAACATTTTTCACTATTTTTGTATGCAAAAACCGCCATATTTAATTTTGAAGTCAAAATATTCGAATTTTGACCACGGATTCGAATTTAGCTCACCCAAAAACATAAGGAACAGTACTTTTGATCTATTTATTGTTTTGTTATACTCATAAATTTTGCGGTCAAACTCATGTTATAAAATTGATAGCTTTGGTCGTTAATGGGTTAAGTTTAATGTATATTATAAACTTCCCGCATTTCAAAATAATACAAATTAACATGTTAAACAGTTCAGAAACAAATATTGTAAACTCAAATTGGCAAATAAGGTGCGACTTTCTTTTGACTTTTTCTGGAATGCCATGACACTGTTTTTGTTATTTAATACGACTAATGCAACTTTTTTGAAAGCCTTCTAGTCAATCGGAGCCCTGCAAATGGAAGCTCAATAGCAGGTGTCCCCTGAAATCGATAAAACTTTTAATTTACTAGTTTGTCCAGAAATTATTCGACCTTTGGTCAAGCAGGGTCGAGAGTTCATTCTGATCAATGTCAATGATACATCTTTCAATGTACTCCACACTGGAAGCCAAAATCTTCTTCCAGTGATTCTCCCACTTTCGAGAGCACTCTTCACGCTCAGCTGTCGGAATAGCTAACAGATGCTTCGTCACATTTTGTTTTATTTTCTCCATGTCTTGAAATCGCTTTTCCTTTAGAGGATACTGCAATTTGGGAAACGGCCAGAAATCAAAGGGAGCCAAGTCAGGACTATATGTGGACTGAAGAAGTTTTGTAAGGCAGTGTTTTACCAGAAATTTCTGAATAACCTGCGATGAATGGCAGGTTCGTTATTATGGTTAAAAAACACGTCTTCGCTCTTCAAAAAATTAAGCAGTTTTCTTCTGAAAAAATTGAAGCTAAACACTCTCCATCGAAATATTACTTCATTGGAATTTGGTAGTATTGGTAATAATACCTTGTTCCGAGTTCATTGGATTTTATTATGCCTTAAGTTAAAAGTTTGTTGTCTCGCGGGAACTCGAGAGCGCATTTCTGTGATCTTCTGTTTATGGTAAGTTCGATGTTAGGAAACTCGGGATAAGTATTCGTCGCTTATTTTCCAGGAGAATGCGGTACTCGCGTAATGTATAAAAAGTTGCATTAATAAAAGAGCTTTTTCGATTCCATTCGGAAGAAATGGAGAAACTTGGAGAGCGACACGAAAGCATCTGACCATTCGTGCATGCAAGCAACCGCTGTGAATCGATCGGACAGTTAGAAACTCCATCGAGCCTGTTTCCTGTCTACCGTCTCAATTCTGTCCTGCACATCGGGAAGTTTATTTTTTATGAGGGACTTCCAAGAAGCCAATTGAGGAACAAGACAAAATTAATTGTTCGTAACTTCCACTCCTATAAATCATAATTATTACTTTCCAATTATGTTTTCTTCCATGCTGATAGAAATATTGTTAATCAAAGGCCGATTTTATTTTCATTTATGCTTGCAACTTAGGGCGCTTCCTATACTTATGCTCTAAACAAATTTGTGAATAGTTTTCTTCTTATCTCCTAATTTTATTAATGTGGGAGGGAAAATCATATCCAAATTTGACCCGCTTATGGGGTTCCAAAGAAGCTGCCACAAGTAATAACCTGGAGATTCCTATAATACTAGGGTTAATCATTACATCAAACAAATATTTTTTGCAAAACGAATCTTCAGTGGGAAAGTTTTTCATTTTTAATCATTTTTTAACTACTTATTAACTGTTCTACTTATTAACTGAAACAAATAGATACTTAAATACGCCCAACTAGAATGTGATATATAAAAGTATACGTAATCTAAAAACTGAAAAAAGAAATCTTGAGCTAAAGAAAGCACCTAGATACATGCATTTACAGAAATTTGGTTGAAAAATAATGTGCAATTATTTAAACAATGTAAACTTGTGAAAAACTAAAGGAAATATAATTAGTTGAAAAGATAAATAGGAATGTTAAATTTTACAAAGAATTAGGGATTTTCCGTCTTTATTCAATAAGCTATGGAATTAATTGTAAAAGTGCTATTTGAACAATTAAAAATTTAGATAAACAACTAATCAAATTATTTACATTCATAATAAGACTCGTGTAAACTATGATAAATACATATTTGGAGACTTCTGTATGGACATTAAAGGAATAACATTTATTATTTTTTTGAAAATGTATAATTTTTTAATTTAATAATCAATTTGATAGAAAATTAAAATATTTAACTACTTTGGTAGAAAAATTAACTATTTGGTTAAAACTTAAACTAGTTTTTTATCAGAAAACATAGCTCTTCCATTTTTTGTTGAAAATTTATCTTTTATAGTTGAAAATTAATATCGCGGGATGAAAATACCTTAATAATTTGTTTCTTCTTGCTGAAATTTAGTATTTTTAACATTAAATACAACTATTCAATTTCCTTTCGTAAACTTCTCTTTTTTAGCAGAAAACTCAACTAGAAAATTAATCTTCTTGGTAAAAAATGCATATTTCTAGGTTAAAAAATGAGCTATTTGGTATAAAATTCAAATATTTTGTTGAAAATAGAATTAAGTTGTAAAAAGTTTAACTATTTTTTGAAGAAATTGTTTTTTCCCCAAAAATAATACTGTTTTGTAGAAAATTTTTCCGTTTGAATTAGAAATTAACCTTTTTTGGTAAAAGGTTATATTTCTTAGTAGAAAATTCATCTCTTTCGGCTGGAAATTACCTGCTTTTTTAAACATTTGACTTTTTAGGTTAAAAATTAATTTGAAAATTTGTCTATATGGGTCGAAGTTTGATCTTTTTTGTTGAAAATTTATATATTCGTTTGAGGATTCAAATATTTCGTAAAAAAAATCGTCTCTTTTCCTTAACTTAAATTGGTTTGTTAATTTATTTTTTCGTTTATGAAAGTTATTTTTTAACTGAAAATTTTCGGTTTACATTTTCGGTTGTAAACATTTTTTTGGTTGAAAATTTAACAGTTTAGTTTAAAATTAATGCATTCAATGAAATTTTTTTTGCTTGAAAATTAATCTTCTTGGTTGAGAACTCACCTATGTATGGTAAATATTCGGCTGTTTAGTAAAAAACGCAGTTATTCGGTAAAAAGTTCAAACATTCATATTCATATAAATCATGTATATAATTCAAAATTCGTCTTTGGTAGAAAATTAATCTTCTTGTTTGAAAGTTAATTTTGGTAGGTTTAAAGTTTAGCTTTTTGGTAAAAAATTCAAATGCTTTATATAAAGTTGAATTATTTTGTTCAAAATTTAACTAATATTTATTCGTCTTTTATGGTCATGAACTCATCATTCGTGGTTGAAAATTCAGTTCTGCCAGCTAAATATTGACTGCTTTTTTCAAAATATTTGACTTTTTAGCTGGAAAATTTAGTTGAAAATTCTTCCATTTGGGTTGAAAATTGATCTTGTTTCGTGAAAATTTATCTATTTGGTTAAGGATTCAACTATTTTGACAAAAATTCCACTTTTTTCGTTCAATTAAAGTGGTTGCTGATTTTTTTATTTTTTTTGTTGAAAATTAGGTGTTTTAATTGAAAATGTCACTCTTCCCTTTTCGGTTCGTAAACGTACTTTTTTAGTTGAAAACTTTACTGCTTAGTTTAAAATTCCTGTATTTTTTTTTTTTTAAATTGGTTAAAAAGTTAATCTTCTTCGTTGAAAGTTTATCTTCGTAGTTTTAAATTTCCGCTGTTTGGTAAAAAATGCAAATATTTCGTTCACAGGTAAATCACTTTGCTGAAAAATTAACTACCTTTTTCAGCCATCTTTTTTGTTCAAAAATACATCTTTTTGTAGAAAATTCATTCGTTTCGATTGAAAATTCATCTTCCTCGGTAGAACAGGCATCTCCTTTAACCCATTTCGCTGAAACTGCAAAATCATTTTCTTGGGCATTTGAACAAAACTAGGCGACTAGGGACTTCCGGCAGAAGTGTAACCTTCATATGATGTAAATTGAAGTGGTTTTTCTTTGAACTATTTCAACGTAAAAAATAGTTGATATACACTTAATAATGACATAAAAGTTTTGTAATCATACACAAAATCGCAAATCAGTTCATGCAAGTGTAAGAACCACGGCCTTCAAGAAAAGCCAATGCTGTCAAAGTCTCAGTGTGAGTGTGAGAGCGAAGGATGGAGAGAAAGAGAGCGAGGGAGAGAGGACAGAAAGAGAGGGAGAGCACGAGAGAGTGGCGAGAGAGAGATCAGTGAAAGAAGCGTAAGAGAGATAGAGACGGAGAGGGATTGAAGGAGTCAGTCAGTGGGTGAAGCGAAAGAGAGATAGAGAAGAGAAAGCGTTACCCTGGAAGCGTTAGCCTCGAAGCGTCACTCCCCTCCCCCAGGCATCACCCAGTTTTGCGAATTCAACCCGAACCATAAAAAGTCATCACACCAAAAAAAGAAAAGGACCAGCGAAAAGGGATATCCTATTCTTGCATATTTGAACCTAAAAAGAAGTACAAAAGTCAAAGATGCCTGTCGCGCGTGAAACGAGTTATCCGCCGACATCTGTAATTTTGTCGACACGTGGAAACGTATAATCAGAGAATTACGTGCTCATCTTGGGGAAGCATCTTTTCGGCTCGTCTGCTAATGATTGTTCCGCAACGAGAGCCGACGAGGATGAAGAGAAGAAGTTAGAAAAGGGAAAGAAGAGCGTGATGACTCTGAGTCTCTTTAAATAAGGAACGCCATTCAACGTCGCGGACAGATCTTCTCATAAAAATAAAAATGAATCACGAATAGCATCAGTGTAATTCGTTTTCGCGGTAATTCGAGGTAGAAAAAAATTATCTTGCCCTAAATGCAATCTCGGGCTTATTCGGCAAGATCGAGATACATTCAGAATCGCCCTACAAGTAAAACTCTTTGAATGCAGCCAAAAAGGAAGGACAAGTAAAGAATCCGTTTCAGATAAGCATCGAAGGTGTTGAAACTGGAATCGATCTATTCGTTATGTGTCCCTCATGAAACTCTCAAACGACTCCATTTTACTGACAATTCGAACGTTACGAACGGCAATAATCTTAAGGGTGCTATAATTTTTTCTCTTTCGCATCTAAAACGATCGCGAATTGCCAATTTTTTATCCTCTTTTTTCGAGGTACTTTTTAGTCACTTTCTAAAGAAAAATTTAAGTTTTTTAAAGGAGAAGACCAATTTGATCATTTTAATCCGTCTCATTTTAGTTTTTGTCCAAGAAAAAAATGTAATTAATCTTGGTATCAAATCTATAATAATTTATGTTATGAAACTGATGTCAAATATCAGACTTGAAAGTCTTTCGACTACGTGTATTCGCCTCTTTCTCCCTTTTTAAGGGATTTTTTTTCAATAAATTTACCGATTTCTCTTTTGTCTGCTTAATTGAAGATTGAATTTGTAGAGCTCACGCCTACCCCGAAAGGGAAAAGACATAATGGTATAATAATAAAACAAAGAAGATAATCTAACTACTTTTTGGTTAAAAGTGAA
>JAWWLR010000054.1:43169820-43181086 GCA_035041075.1 Acraspis erinacei
TTTTAGTGTCCTAAGCTAAAGGTGAAGTTTGTTAGCCAGCCATTTTGGACAAAAATTAAAAAATTGAGCACATTTTTAATATTTTTGAGACCACTTTTTTTTTAATTCAAAACAAATTTTGGTGCAAATAGCCCACGGCCTAATCTAAAATGAAATATAGACTTTTGCAGATTTTTCACAAAAAATTTAAAAGCTTTCTCAGAATCATGAAATGCTAAAAAAACATTTTCTTAAAATATCTAGAAAAATTGAGAACCACTGTTTATTTTGAAAAGTTAATTTTAGAAACATTTCTGAAATTCTAAAAACTGAATTTGGTAGATTTTCAGGAAATATTTTCAGTTTTGGAAACATGTAGATGTTTCAAGATATTATATACAATTTCTAAGCTTTTTAAGAATTTTTTAAATTCTCAATGTAGTTAATTTAACTTTTAATTTAAGCAGTGTTCAGTTTATAACAAAACTGTAATCGTTCAATTTTTGATATTTCTAGCTTAAAATTTCTTAAAATGATTCGTAGCTTAGTTCTTATTACTTCAAACAGACAAATTTTTAGCTTTGGAGTTCGAATTATTTTATTTCATTGACCTTGAAAAATGTTTACTAATAGGTAAAAAATCGGTAAATAATCGGGAATTTTTGTATGTGATTAAACCGGCTACCCTGAAAATTGCATGAAAATATTTTATTTCTATCTTTCACACTATTTTGAATATCTAAAATGAGTCCGAGACCGGCATATGGCAATCTAATGAAGAAGTTACTTATTTTTAATTTATCTGAATGCCTATCTAGTCTACTGTGAAATTAACACGAAATTTGATAGTGCCATATTCAGAGGGAATGACGTAATTGAAGCCTCTTTGGTGTGACGTTACATTCCAAAACTAATAGATGCCTTTGACCTTTGATCAACATATCGGTAATTTCTGAAATCATATATATGTACGGCAATGCATCATGTTAATATTTTGATAATAAAAAATTTGGAGAATAACTGCAGTAAATTTCAAATCAGAATAATAATATTAAATCAGAAAAATGAGCTTTTTACGATTCAGAATGGCAACTAGAGGAGGTAACCGGAGAAATCTGGGGCATGGCAGCGAACTTATTTTTCAAACTATAAATCCTACAAATTTTCAGAAAAAAATCTATCCACACATTTGAAACATTACAAGTTTTATAGCAACTGATATAATACATTTTTAAATAAGTTGGATATAAAACTTCTTTGTACTTTCAAGTTTAAGTGTTAAAATTTCCAATTACGAAATCATTCAGTTCATAATGTGTGGTTATAAAATTTCTTGAATTCGAAATTTTCCAATTTATGTCTTAAGCGTAAATTTTCATTTTTAAGAATTTTATAATGCAGTTTTGAAGAAATAAAAAATAAAGGAATGAAAATCGTTTAAATTCCAAAAAATTTTGATTAAAAACTTTTTGGTTGATCAGTTGTAAATGTAAATACATTAATGATTTTTGAAGTTAGACTGCAGTTTATTTTAAAAAAAAATAGCAAATAAAAAAATAATTAATTTTCAATCTGTGTTCAAATATTGTTTTAGTCTATAATAATTAAACTTAAAAGGATGTAAAAAGGGTAATTATTAAAGAAAGAACAGAAAGTTTGGTATTTAATTTTTTTCTACATTGGAAGAGGAATTTCTTTGGATATGAAATTGTTTTTCAATTAATGTTAGTCTCAATTTGGAGCATTAAAAATTATAGTTTGGTTTTATATGTTTCAATTAAAGACTGCTGAATAAAAAATTCGATAAGCTTCAATTTTAAAAGTTAAAAATTTTAAATAATTTCAGTTTATGTTTTTTAATTGCAGTTCAGTTTTGATTACTTAAAAAAAATTTTATTTTTAGAATTTGAATTTTTTACGCTCTGGTAATCCGTTAAACCGCTTATAGTGACCGAATGTAATAAGTAATCCTCTTGTAATTGAAAATTAATTTTTGTAAATAAAAATTTAGCTACACCATTTCGGGTTGAAAAATGGTGTTTTCTAGTTAACAATGTATGTGTTTTTTTTTTCAAAGTTCGTTTTTTTCTGGTAGAAAATAAATTTTCTTTTTAGAAAATTCATGTTTTGGTTTAATATTCCAATATGTAATCAGTAAAAATTTAATTTACTTTGTAGAAAATTAAAAACATTCATTTTACTGTTGAAAGTTAGTTTTCTACTTTTTAATGAAAATTGATCATTTCCAGGTAAAATATATACAACAAGGTTGAAAACTAAACTGCTTTCTTATAAATAGATTTTTTGTGGGAGATGCATCATTTTATTTTAAACTTCATCTCGTTGGTTGTAAATTTAAATATTTTGATGAAAAATCATTGTTTTTTTTTATTAAAAACTGATTTTTTACTGAAACTTGAACTGCCACTAAAATATTCATCATTTCAGTAGAAAATTAATTTCTAAGTAAAATATGTACTATTTTGTTGAAAAATATTTCTTTTTTACAGAATCTCAATTTTATAATTAAAAATTTAACTATTCAATCCTTTATCTTTTCTGTTGCGAATTCTACGAGTAGAATTTGTTAAAAATTCAAGTATTCTGTTCAAAATTTTACTTTTTTGATAGAAAAATAACTTTCTTGTTTGAAAATTCCACTATCTGATTGAAGGTTTATGTGTTACAAAAAGTAGTCTTTTTTCTTTGAAAATGCACGTGAGGATCGCCGGATCGCATTTAAGGTAGTTGTCCCCTCCCCCCTTGATTCGAGCTAATAATTTTCAAGAGTGGCCCGAAGGCACCAAACACTAAAATTAAAAAAATATGCAAAAAGGGCGAGTTTACTTTGTAAAAGGAGTAGAATGAGATTCTTTGATATTTGAGCATCAACCAAGACGATACGCAGACCACGCCGGAAATAAGACGAAACGAGCCAAAACAACCAAACAGAATTTTCTTCTGTCCTCGAAGAAAAAGGGCTTTGTACATCATTCGTCTGTGCTTTCTTGTTCACTGGTTTTCACGACTTGAATAAAACGGATGGATTCTCCAGTACGCATTTCAAAGAGGACACAAAGTAACCCGACTCTGTCCGTTTAGTATTATTTCCATATTATGTTCCTTTTTTCATCTGAAATGTAAAACTCCTGACAAACAGGGGCGCCAACCTTAGGTAGGTCCAGAATATTAGGGAATATGTAGGGTTAGGAAAGTAACTAAACATTTTCAATTATTTAATTAGGTCGTTCCAACCTCTCACTCATATTCTTTCTCGCCACTTCTCCCCCTACTTTCCGCTATCCATCCTACTTCCCTTTAACTTACTTCACCCCTCGATTTCCCTGTCTTCCTCAACTGCTTAGCCCACTACTTCCCCCTCTCCTCTACTTCCCGTGCTGACACTCTCTTTTCCCTATTTTGGGTCCCTCTCACTTTTTCTAATTACCCTCACCTCATAACCCCTTAATCCCTCTACTTTTCCCTACTCTATTTTTCATTACTTACCTCCCACTAAATTCCACTTACTTCGACTATCCTCATTTCCCACACTCACAATCACACTCGAGAGAGATGAGGAAAACAATGGGCAACGCTTGTTCCGCTACTTCCCGGCCCCTCATTTTCTCTCGCTTTCGCAAATATCCGTCCCTATACTCCCACGACGCCCTTACAACTATAATTTCCCCTCCCTGTTTCTACTAGCCGTCCCACATTTACTCTACTTCCCCTGTCTTAATTTCCCCTATTCCGCCTCTTTCCCCTTCCATATTTTCCGCTATTTTGCCTCCCCTTATTTCCCCTCCTGGTAAAATAGTATAAAGGATGGAAACCCAATAGAGTCTATGTGGTAGAATACGTCAAATCTTCCCACTTAAAATTATTTTGTTTAGATCAGGTCAAAACTTAGCTGAATTATAGTCCTAGTGGATCTAGATTAATTCTCTTAACTAAAGTCATTTATTAAAAGGTTGCCAATATACAGGGGCTGAAGTTTTCACTTTCTTACGCTTTTTTTACCTTCACGTTAGTTTAACTTCTTTAATGATCATCCGATTGAATTTTTATTACAGTGTTTTGGAAAACTCGTTTCATGTAATTCAAGACTATTATAACGATATATTTAAAAAAATGTATATATGTTTTTTTGAAAATCAAAATTGAAATTGAGTTTAAAAAAAATATATTTCAAATTTTTTTCTCTATTTCAAAGAATAGCTTTTTTATACTGTTTGAAATCCTGTTGAATAAAAAGTGGGCCAACATTTTTTTCTTGGTAAAATATAGATTTTTACGATAATTCTGAATTAAATGCAAGGTGTGATATGAAATATATAACGTAATTTTTATATTTCTGCACAGATAATCATCTCAAAAAAGTTAAATATAATTTTAGGGCATATTAGACCTGACAGTATTAGTGCCCGAAAGCTGCGGATACTTAACGTTTTACCCTCGAGCGTAAAAATGAAAATTTGAACAAGAAAAAATGCGCAGCCCACTTTTTATGCTACAGGATTTCCAAGAGTATGAAGAAAGTTATTTTTTGAAACAGATTGTTTTTAAATATGATTTTTTCCAAAAATAAATTTCTATTTATAATTTCAAAATTTTTTTTAATATATGGATATAATATTTACAAAGTACGTGAAAAGAGCTTTCCAAAACACAATAATAAAAGTTCAATCGGAGCATCCTAAAAGAAGTTACACTAACGTGAATGTGAAGAACTGCGTGAAAAATTGAAAACTTCAGGCCCCTGTATATTGACAACCTGTTGATAAATGTACCTATGGTTTGGTGAATGAATGTAGGTTCACTATCACTATAATTCAGGAAAGTTTCAACCCCATCTAAAAAAAAAAAAATTTAAGAGGGGAGCACTTGACACGTACTCGGCCGCCTATAAAAGTTTCTTTCCCGGAGCTACGAAAACCCAAAAACGTAAAAATGGAAGGAAAAATAAGCAAGAGAAGAAAGTAAAATTAAACAGAACGTGCATAAATTCATATTTATATTCAACAACGAGTTGACGAAAAAACCACAGGAATAAAATTTATCACTAAGTTGTATAAAAACACTGCAGCACGTTTATCTGACGAAACATACAATTTATCTGACAAAAATATCTATTTGTAGGTGTGTTATGTCAAACAGCTTCGCTAGGTTTATCGAAAAGATATCCTCCATAAATTTTAAAGTCCTCGCGATATTCATTTTTTAAATCGTCTCACTTTATTTAAATGATTTGAACCATAAAATCATTCACCTACATTTAAAGAATACGTATAGGCTGTGCTTTGGTTACTTGTCTGAGTGGTCATTATCTATGGAGGAGATTTTTGCGGCGAAACTAGACGCAGCCGTTTGACATATCAGATATGTCAAATAACTATTTTCGGCAGATAAATTTCATTGTTCGTCAGATAAATGTTATCTTTCGTCAAATAAACGTGCTGCGGCGGTTTTATCCAATTTAAAGAAAAAATTTCTTTCTGGGGTTTAATGTAAGAGTACCATTTCGTAAGTATCTTTCAATTTTTGGACATAAAAATAGTATGCTTCTAATAGATTCCTTTGAATTTTGGAATAAAAAATAAAAGGAGTGCATAAAATTACGTATAGCATGCTATAAGGGCCTAATTCACATTTTCACAATTATCTCAGGAAGCAAAAAACGTTATTAAAAATTAAGGTTTTAATTTAAAGAACAAATGAGAAAGCGCTTTTGAGACAAATCAGTGGTGAAAAGATCCGAAGAAAGAGTTTTGAGAATATTTAATTTGGTTCCGAGAAAATTAAGAAGTTCAATAATAATGAAAATTCAATTTTATCAACTTATTTTATCAGTATGACAACAACTCTAAGAGCAATTGAGAAAAGGAGAATTATGGGTCCACAAATACTCGTACTGTTTTAAAAGAAGCTTCTATGTATCGACTATATCCTGATGAGGAAAACGTTTTGTTCTCGAAACGTCGTATTGGCCGGAATAAAGGATTAATCTACATCGTAATTCCCTTTGTCTGAAATATGTCACTTTTACCATCCTACAAATTGTTTTAATCAAGTTTATAAATCGTTAAAAAAATGTTTGTTTGAAAAATATTAAGAACGTTCCTAGAAAATGGAGGTGGACGCTTTTTCTTGCTCGAAAGGCACGTTTTCTCAAGTTTGGACGGAGATAAAAAATCCAATTTTCTATTTCATAAAAGAGTTAAGAGAGGTTTTTTTACAAAACCCTGCCTTACCAACTGTGCCCCCCCCCCCACAGAATGCAAACATAATTTATGGATGGCCCATAACAAGTAAGGTTTTGATTATCATCGCCATTGCTATTTTTACAGTCTACAAATATAAACTTCGTATGATTAAAAACTAAGAAGTGTTTAGGTCTAAAAGAAGTTTTTGATCAGAAAATAATGTTAGTTTCATAAACTGAAAGGAACGACAGTTTCTGACACTTTAGCATCTTTACTTTTTCATCGTATATTTAGAACCTCTTCATTCCTTAGTTTTTTGGTAAAACTTAGTAGGGATGTATCTAGGCGAAAGAAGTTAATCCTGATAAAGTGTGCGAAGAAATACGAGAAACGTACTTGGGCAGTGAGACCTCTCCTTTATCGAGTTTCATCCTCTTACTCGATAAGTCTTCATTTTTTTACCAGTTCGGTTATCTAAAAAAAATGAGCAACTACTGCTTTTCATTAAAAATTTGTTATCATAATGCAAAGAAAGCTCCTTGTTATTGGAATAATAAAGATTGCCCCGGGATACCTTAGCGAAAATGGAGAAATTATGAAAACAATGAGAGGAAACAAAGGACAAAAGCAGGAAAAATTGCAGTGCCAGACCAAGGATATAGTGAAGTATAATTACTGGGGGTGTTTCAAATATGAGCTAAAAAAGTTTCTACTTCTTATCCAATTGCATAGGTGACTATAAATATTCTGATAACAGATTTTTTTCTTATTTAAAAAGCCCATACTAATAAATCGTTTTCCTGTGTTAGGTCATATGATACCACTATTATTTTGTTCAGGGATCATAGTCCGTTCTCTATTAAACCTAATAACCATTTTCCCCCTGTTCCCTCTTCTTCCTCAAATTTGAAAAATCTCCTTAAACCCCTAAAATTAACAATTTTACCACACATATTTCCTCCCCCTCCACGACATTTTTTATATAGTTTCGGTTCATTTTTTAGGAATGGTACACAGACATTCGAGACATTAGAAAACTAGGCGCTTTGAAAGAGATTCTTTGTGATGCTAATTTAATATATTTTATATTGTTTTTTGTATATTATTATATTTCAATATAATGCGGAGATTATTTAAAATATGTGCATGTGTGTCATAATACGAAATTCAAATTTAAATGCTTTAAAGTCATAATATTTCCAGTAAAGTATTGCATTTTTAAGAAATTAGAAAAATACCTAATCAAAAATGAATTTCAAGGCAATAGTTACATTTTTAACCAAAGAGACGAATTTCCAAACAAAATTATGAATACTCAAACTACAGAAACATGTTTGTCTAGTTTCCTAAACGATTAACCAATTATTTTGAGTTTTCAGGCAGAAAATATGAATTCTCAACAAAAAATGTATTAATTTATATTTGAACCAAAAAATATATTAATTCTGAACAAAGCACACTTTACTTCATGAAATAGACGACACTTTAAAAAATCGGTTCATTTTCTGTCAGTATAGTTGACTTTTGAACTAAAAAGATCAATGTTCAACAATAAAAAAAAGAATTAAAAAAATATTTAAATTTTCTATTAAAGAAATGAATTTGCAACAAAAATTTTCAACTAAAAGGATGAAATTTCTACTAAAGGAGATGAATTATCCGAAGAATAATTAAATTTTTAAACCAAAATATATTTTAGACAAGAAAAAAAATTAAACCAGCTGCTGAATTTTCCACAAAATAGATCAATTTTCGACCAAAAATAAAATATTTCAATTCTCAATTAGAAAAAAAGTTTTAAACCACAAATATGAGCGTTCGTACAAGAAAATTACATTTCTATCAAGAAAGATATATATTCAAGAAAGATATATCTTCAAGAAAAAGTGAAATAGTTAAATATTCAGTTAAAAAAAACAATTTTCATTACAAAAATATTGTTCAACCATAGAAATGAATTTTTAATCAAAAAGATAAATTTGTAATCAAGATTAATTTTCTAGCAAAAAATAACAAATTTTAAAAAAATAAACAAATATTTCAATTTTCAGAGGAATTAAAAAAAATTTTAATTTTGAACCAAATAAAATAATGAATCACCAATAAGATTAATATTCTACCTCAAAAGACAAAGTTGTAATTAATCACAACAATTTTCAACCAAAGAATTGAATTTCCAAATAAACGTGGAACACTTAAGTGTGAGTTAGAAAAATGATGCACACCAAAAATTTAACAAAATAGTCAAATTCTGAACAAAAACAAAAGATTTGTAAACTAAAATAATGAATATTTAACTAAGGAAATGAATATCAAACTAAGTTTTTCTACTTTCGATTAAATAGTTGGACTTCGAACAAATAAAGATTTTACAGGCGTTGATGTGAAATATAATTATATAAAAATGGCTATTTCTTATTTATTATAAAAAATACAATTTTCACAGTTTTTAGCACAAAGCTTACTTTTACTTATTTCAAAGATAAATTAAAATACTGTTACTTACTTCTGGCTTGATTAAATAAAATATTAAATTATAGATCTTTAATTTTTCTCAGCTTCAAAATGCACATAAATGTCGCTTTTTCTATCTAGGACTTTGAAAATAAAATTCTGATATGAAAATAAAATAATGTTATACATTCAGGTGACAAATTTATGGAAAAATTTGCTAAATGGAATCTTCTAGAAAATTGTAATCAAATTCAAATAGTCAAATTAAACTGTACGTTGAAGTATAATTTATCTGACGATACCTGAAAAATGTATTATTTGTATTTTTTAAGCATTAAAAGTAATTGTATTAAAAACTGAAAATGAATAATAAATGGTGACACACATATTGAATTTACTGGAACTTTCTCGCTCTTACTGAAGCCTCGGCAGAGGTAACGTTGGGTCAACAAAATATATTTTTCTTGAATCTTTATTCAAACCGTGAACTGATAATAAGATAGTATGTAATACGACAAAATTTTTTCTATGCAATATACTATATAGAATAGAAAATTCCTAAATAAGAATCTCTTGTCATTTACTATGAATATATTTTGGCAATAAAAGTATTTTCGTTAACCCAACTATAGCTCCGCCCAGGCTTCAATTAAAAAAATGTCGGTATATCAGACACAACGTTCTCAAATCAAATATACGCCGCTTCTTCTTTTAATTATTACGGAAATAATATTCCCTTTGCGAACTATTCCTGCTTTTCTCATTCTCTTTTCTCCTCCGAAACGCTCAGTTTTACCCAGGGTTATATTTTAGTTGCTAATGTAGAGACAACGGGTTATCCGCGAAGTTAATCTATTTATAATGCAACCAGAAATTTTTGCAGCAGGAAATATTTATTAGCTAAATTAAGGCAATTAGCGTAGGATCACGAGGAGCTACTTTACCTCATTTACGTGTTACTTGAAACAGAGGAAACAAAATATTCATATGGACGTGTACGTATTGTTTAGCATTCAAATGAAGTTCAAAGAGACTGAAAACGATTTTGTGAAAATGTGAAATGAAAAATACACTCGCTGTTGTTGATATCACTGTTGTTCTGCCTCTCAGAAGCTAGAATGAAGCGAATTGTTTCACGCTTGTTGCTTTATAATTTGTTTTATTTTTAGTTAAAGTCATGGGATTCAGTTCAGTGGTTTGCGGGCGAGTTGTTTTATATGTTTACAATCAGGAAAAAGTTTTATGTTTGTAAAACTCAGATAGGGAAGCTGTCAGATTATTTGAATTTTCAAACTCTGTCAATTGTTTTGTCGTGAAACATTGGAATTTTTTCGTTGGTTCCAACATTCTGAAATTCACTTATTGAATGTACATATGTAGGTTGTAAAATGGAGCCACAGTGTCGACGTGGAAACAAATCAATGAGCTGCCAAACATTCCACGTAAAAATTCGTTACTAAATTCACTTCATCGCGATTCCTGTGAGTGAAATGGTATACATTTTTGATTAATAAATGTAAACCTATTTTATCATGTTTCCTCCTCGAATTTCATTGCTTGTTTGAGATGAGTAAATACAATATAAGCCAGACTCGTATGTCATGGACAAACAAAAGCGGACGTTGATGTGATAGAAATAAAATGGGGAAAAGGGAAGAATCATATGGAAAACATGGGACTTACACCATATTGTGCATACTCCCATCAAGTTCTGAAAAAATTCAAACAGACCACGCTTTTCGCTTTTGGAAGTAATATTACGTATCTCACAGTGTACACAAACCAATTTTTTTAAATGTTGATATAGATTGTACATCATCGCAATTGAGAAAAAATTTCGGTTGCACGTGACTACACAAGGGTAGAATATTTTTTATAGGAGTACCAATTCAGCATCAGTGAATACATGCTACTGTGTTGGTAGGGTGGGGAATACAAAATCTAACTGTGATAAACAATTTGTTGTCTTGCTGATTTTACGAGTAATGTTGTGGTGCCTAAAATCAGATCTATGGAAAAAATAGTTTTTTTTGCAATTTTATTAATAAAAATAACACTACTATTTATGTAATTTCAAGTAGAGAACTTTTATTTTAACAATGTTTTTTGCAATTGACTTTTTTAATACTACCACTGCTTACCAATTTAAAAATTGATTGAATTTAAATAAATGATGCCGTATTTGTTCGGGACATTCTCTAAAACTCTACTGTCTCTATCTTTGGAAGTAGACTTTTCCTTGGCTATATGTTTCAGTGGATAGCCTGTTCAAGAAACATTGAAACACCATATTTCTTAGCAATTTTTCAACAAATTTGGGTAATCTTATGTACCTTTTTGTTCATTATTGTTTCAAATAAATTTAGAATAGCCTTAATAACTTTGCTCTCTAAAAATGTGTACAGCATGGTGTTTTCTGCAGATCACGATTTTGTTTATCAATTTTCAGATATTAAAAATACGTGGTTAAATCACATTTCAATTGTACGTGTTTAAAGATCTATCTTTTTCTATATTAATATATATATATATATATATATATATATATATATATAAATATATATATATGGCTCGTTCCACGTCAACCGGATCAGAGCTGCGGCCAAAATTTGACGTGACGAAATAATATG
>JAWWLR010000054.1:43349398-43376006 GCA_035041075.1 Acraspis erinacei
GAACCTGCAAAACCCCAAATATCTTTGAATTTTGAAAAAGAGCCTGGCATTTTTTATTTATTTATCTTTTTAAATTTTTAATAATTATTTTAATACTTTTCTGATTATTGACAAATTCAGATTTATAGGAAGTGATTAAGTTACGTTATAATGATTTAATTGAGCACGGGAATCTGTTAGTTTTTTTAAATATTAGATATAAATATTTTTTTTACTACATTAAAAAACTTTGTTTGAAATGAAATAATAGTCGGCAGGCGTTCAAAATATGCATTGATGAATAATGTTATCTAAGTAGAAAAAATTGTCGGAATTTTAAATTGCAAACCGTAGCATGTATGAAAAATCCGCTAAAACAGCTGAAATCGAGAATTTTTACCCACTTTTCCTCTTTTTGTAAAAAGCGCCACATAATTTTTGAAGAATGATAAAATATTTTCTAAACAGGGGAAACAAGGAGATTTTTTAACAGAATAAGGAAATAAACTCTTCTAAATAAGATGAATATACGTAATAACAATAACAATTAACTTAAATTTGAACATTTTAAGTTCCTAATGTTTCAGGTAAAAATATTTTATTTTCATAAAAATATAAGTTCGCTTAACCAAATAGTTGAATATTCATAAAAAAGGTGATCTTTCATTCAAAAATATTAATTTTCTACCACAGAAGGTGAATTTTCAATCATAAATATGTATTTTCATCTAAAATGATGAATTTTTAAACACAAATATTAATAAGAACAAAACAGTTAAACTTTCAACCTTTCAGCGAAAAATGCAATAGTTAATATTTCAACCTTAAAAGATTTTAGATTCAAATCAAGAACAGACGAATTCATCCAAAAATACGATTTTTTAACAAAATAGTTTATTTTTCAAGCAAAACAGATTTTTTAGTCAAAAGAGAACAAGAATTTCAACTAAATTGTTAAATTTTAAAGCAAAAAATACGAAGTTTTGACAATACAGTTCAAAGTGTAGCCCGTAGATATGAATTTTCAACAATACAGTTATTTTTTAACAAAATATTATAATTTGTTACCAAAATAGTTGAATTTCTACCCCTATAAAGGCAAATTTTTTATCAAAGTAGGGACATATCCAAATAAAGCGATAAATTTTTAACTAGAATGGTGAATCGTCAACAATAAAAACTTTCCACAAGCAAAGTCCAGTTCAGACCAATTATTTGAGATAGCAACCGAAAGCATGCATTTTTTATTCAAAATGATTAATTTTCTACCAAAGAATACGAATTTTTAACCAAAGAGTCAAACTTTCAACAAAATAGTTGAACTGTTAGTCAAAATATAATAATTCCTAACAAAACCGTTTCATTTTTCTTCAAAAATTTGAAATTCCTATCAAAATAGTTTGATTTTCAATCCGAAAAAAAGAAATCTAAATGGCTACATTTTAACCAACGAACATTTTTTATTTGAGGAAAAAAAATAGTCCAAATTTTTGAACTGGTAAGCTAAACCAAATAGTTGAATTTGTAACCAAAAAGGATTAATTTTCAAGTATATTCTTGAGTATTCAAGAAAATAATTAAATTGTCAACCATATAATAATATTGTATAAAAAAATTTTGAATTCTTAACCAAAAATGTAATAATTGACTTCCCAACTAAAAAGATTCAACTTTGTAAAGAAACCATCTTAATACATAATATAATACGTAAAAGGGCATATCAGAGATAAGTATATCAGTTGTGGTTGTATAAACATTTTGGAACTAGATAATCGTATGCAAAAGTGTAGCGTATGCTAAGATCCTTAAAAGAAAGAATAATTAATTTGTAGTTTATATTTTTATTGCTTAGTTTTACAATTTCTTAACCTGCGAATTAAACAAAATCTTATCTTCATAATTTTGTTATTTTCGTGAATAATAATTTTTTTTAATTTCTGTCTTTTACACTAAATTCTTTATTTAACTGAAATTTCAAGCTATTCAAAATATCTGAGAGCCTTCAATTGTTAATGGTACATTAAAAACTGAAAATATGTTGATACTGTTGCTCATCTATTTATTCGCCGCAGATCTTAAATTTGTTGCTGATGTACTTTTTCGGTAGAATGTGCTTAGGTGTTCAAGAGGTTTTCTAAAAGCAGTCAAAAAATGTTAACATAGAAATTTCTAGAAAACTTTCTAAAGAAAAGGCATAACTTTTGTATAAAAATTTTGTTTAATAATCAATAGATAGCCATATAATATAAAAACTGTGTTAAAATAAATAAAATCCCCTTTTTAGCTAAAATCCAACTATTAATCCGCTTTTTCCACTGTTATTAAACTTTATTCTGAAGTAATGGTTTAATAAAAGCCTTTGGATAATTATTTTCAAATTCCATTTATGCACTGTTCACTTAATGACACCGGTGTTTCGTGAAAATCGATCTGGGCATTCGAGTGGAATAGTCGCGTTGCCGTCAGACGGATGTAAAATGAAAAGGTTGGAGGGACTGGCATCGTACCAAGATGAAAGTGACATGCTGAGATTTATTGATACTTTTTGCTGTCGAGCTTAAAAGTGAAATTATTGCTTTCATGAATACGAGCATTATTATTTGGTTTTGCATTATTCCAGCAGTGATATAATTTAATGTCTAAAGTATATTTTTACTACTATTAATCACCAGATTTGAACAATTATTGAGAACTTTCGTATAGTTATTATTACATGAAAGTCGTATTATATTGATTAAAAAAGAAGAGGAATCTCACTAAAAAATCTACGATCCAAAAAACAAAGTTAAAACAAATTTCAGTCTTAATATTTTTTTTAAATTAGTAAAATTACATAAATTCTTAGAATTAACTAACAGGAGAAAAATGATTACTTGACGCGATTATGATTATTTACAAAAGGGGAGGAAATCCCGCGCAGTTTTTATTTTCCTCTTTCCAATACATTCTTTAATTTATTGCTATTTTATAGATCTAAAACAAATTTGATTTGACAGCATTTTGATTGTACTAATAACTATTTACTTGGCAGATGCTTTTTTTATTATAGATGTTTTTGATAAGATTCAAATTCTTAAGGGACCGAGTCCTCACCCTTTCTGGATCATTTACCCAGAATATCTAGCAGACCAGGAAATCAGGAAAACCTGGGGAACTTTATTTAGGACCGGAAATTATGTTCTATTATCGAAAAAACTATTATTATATAGTTTCTCTTCTTTTTAATTTTCAGTCTGGAATCAAAGAGAAAAGACAATCTTATTTTTTCACATATGCTACCACCAAAATTATTTGGTCATTGATCAATTCTTTAATTCATTTCAGTGATTCTATATCAAATGAGTTAGGATGAAGGCATTTTGTTAATTTTGAAAGCCAGAATTGCAGAAATAATGCATATTTCAATATTTTCCTGAAATTTAAATTTTATTTAATTTAATAAGAAATTTTTAGCGTTGGAAAAGAAAAGTTGAAAAGATTCGAAGACATCTCGCCTGTCGGAAAATAATTATAAAAGGCAATGCAGTATGGGTGCTTGACAAAAGGTTTACTTCTAAAATTATGTCAGTAAAGTATATACATCAAAGGACAATTTATTAAAGTTTTAAAAGTCTGAGAAGATTTTGTTTAAAATTATGAAGAGAAATGAAAGCAGTGTGTTGTAGTGGAACCACATAGCAGAAGTGAAACTTTGATGGATCAACTCTTAAATTTGTTGAGAGGAATCATCATGAGTTTTGAGGAGTTAGCATGGTAAGAGATTCCAAAGAGAATAGAGAAAGAGCATTTACAGATTTTGCTTAGTCTGGCAGTAGTGGGGATATTGAAGAGGATTCTTCAGAACAATTGCGAAACTTCGCGCAAAAGGAAGAAGTGAATAGAGAAAGAAGGTATCGAAATACATGTACTTTTAAGAAAGAGAGAGAGAGAGAGATGAATAAATGAATCAAATGAATAAAACATCCCTTACATATCCAATACACATTATGATAAAAAGATTTTTCCAAGTATAATTTTATGGTACAATATATTTTTTTATGTATTACAAATTTTAGTTTCTACTTCAGTAAGAATTTTAATGTAGAAGTAATTTTTTTCATCGTTCAATTATTGATATTGAAACAAAATTATTACCATTTAATGAAAAAAATAATATATTTTTTACTTTCTTTAAGGATATTTATTCAAATAAAATGTGTGCCATACTGTGTTATCACGATTTGATTTCCTTAGAACAAAATAATTTTTTTGGATCAAACGTGGCTTATCCTCACTTGACATCCCCGTATCTCGTACGCTAGTTTTTATTTTCGCAAACAATTGCAAATACGTTTTTTTAATATTTTTAAACTTAAAATTAAAGTTTTTATCGGCATCGGCAGTCAAACCTGTTATAATTTTAGGTTAACGTCACTTTGAGATTATGGCCCATAATTCATTATGTCGGAATTGGAAATTTGTTTCATCTCTAAATAGTGATTTCAATTTTACAGCAGGTTTTCTCGCTCGTTTGAAAAATTCCCACTTTATTGTTTATTTAGTTCCATATAGCCACCTATCGTTTATCAATTCAGGCTTTGATTTAGGATAAGTTTTGCACTCGTAAATTAATAATTGTCAAATAATAAAAAAAACATCTATAAGTTTTTCTGGCAAAAAAATGTGACTGGGAAAGAATCGGGAAAATCCGGGAATTTCAAATTAGCTGCTCCCTAGACACCTAGTTACTAAAGATTTGCGATACTTTCTTTAAGAATCAGGTTTTCTTTAACTTTGTCAATGCATTGAATTTTAGCTTTCAAATACTTTATTTCTTCCGTTAAATTTGAAGGTGGTTGGTGATAAGAAATTCCATAAGTTTATTCTGTCGAGTTTTGGTTTGCAAAGTACTTTCCTCTCTTTTTCACCTGCGGGTGGTCTCGAGAAATTATTTCTGACGACACGCTGTATCCGCGATATCGATGGTGAAAATTTCATTAACATTCATCGTTCCCAGCTGTAATAGGCGACCCGACCCTTGGTAAAAGCTCGATAACTGCAGGACGAGGTTGCGAAGCGTTGCGATATTTTACGACGAAACTAGATCGAGCTACTTCCGTTTATTTTTGTATCGATGTTGCAGAACAATTGGTCTGGATTGAAAATTACTAAGCAAATGCTCGTTATCGTGGAAGCCACATACATTATGGAAATGAGTATGTTATTAATATTAACATCCTTTTAAAATTGTTCAAATTATTTTAATGTAAAGTAGGCTGATTTATAATTAAGAATTCATCAGAGCGGCAACTGAACTAAGGAAATAGGAAGCCGGTAAATTATCGGGAACTTTAAGGTTGACCGGTAATTTTGTTTCATTTTCAGTAGAAAAGCTTAAAGTTTATAAAATAATTCTTCATCTTAATTTTAACAGCAAAACATAATAAAACGTTTCTAATGGTAAAAAATGCCTGTAGACATATTTTCCCTGCTTTCAAGAAAATTCTCCTTTTTCTCGTTTTCTCGCTTATAGAGCTTTTCCCTGCAATTTGTAGGAATAATAGGTAAAATAAAAAATTTCAGAAAATAAAAATGTTGGCTTCTGAGAACACTTTGTTGCTTTTTTCGAAAATCCGATATACCGTTACCATTTTTTATTCTTAAAAATTTTTTATCAATCGGAAAGCAGAAAAAAGCATCTGCAAAATAATACGCAATGATGTAGTCTACTAAACCTAAATATTGTGTTTGATATTTTTTTGTTTTTTGGGAAAGAAACATTTTTGAGATTTGTTTGACAATAACTTTTTTCTCCTACAAAACAAAGCAATACAGGACAGAAAATATATGATTACTAGTTGATTATATCAATCGTAACTATCATTTATCAAAATTTTAGAAAATATTTATTCTTCTTTTTTTCAAAAAACCAAAATAACTTGACCGTGTTTTTTTAGTTTTAAAACTTTTTTGTGGATTGTAAAGGGGTGCGAAAAACTGGATAAAGTGAAACAAGAAAAACCTTTATATCTCGTAGATGATGAACATGTTATCACCCAGTGATTTTTATGTTTTGAAGCTGAAATTAATTAATATACTACAGGAAGTTGATCCTTCTGGTTCCTAGTTGGAGATGCTGAATTGAAAGTCCAAATGATTTTGGTTGAAGTTCAGTTTTTTTTATATGGAAACCCAAATTTTTATTTAAAAATTAAATTATTTTATTAAAATCTCATTTATTATTCAACTCAACTGTTGCATTAAAAATGTGTCTTTGGAATCACAATTAATCTTTGTTGGTTGAAAAGTCAACTATTATGTTGACAATGATATATATTTGAACTTGATATTTTTGCAATATAAATCATTTTATATTGAATTCAGTATGGTACCTATTTATTAATTTTACTTTTAAAATATTATTTTCACATTTTCGTGAAAAATCACTCTGTTTCTCATGTTCTGAGAGCATTTTTGAATATAAAGTCTCTACTCGCAAAAAAAAATTATTTTTATTTGTATGGTCGCGAAAAAATTTAAGAACCGAGGAATTTTTCCAGACAATACAAGTAGCGGCAATAAAGTATTTTTTAAGCTCGCATGAATAAACCTATTGTGACTATAAGGTTTTTTTACATAACTTATTCATTCTTAAACGAATGAATTAAGAAAATTTTTGAATTAAAACGTTGTTAAAATTTAATTTGGGATATAAAAAGTTTAGAAGAGTTCACGTATTGCGGTGTCAGTTTTCAATTTTTTTTTATAACTTCAATTATGAACATCATTAGTTTCTGCAGTTTTAATCTTTTTAATTTCCTTAACGGGAAAAATGTTCGAAGACGTGTAAATACCCACGAAATTACCGGGAATGTATTCGTTATCAAAAGACCTACCTGACTCATAAAGTGTGAATTTTTGCATAATAAACTCTATTCATGTTAAATAGATAGGTACTCGTAATTATAATTTGCCGGATTAAGAGTGAAAATAACCGATGTCGTAAATTTGAGTGGCATTTCTGTTTTTAATCTAAAAGCGACGTGCTAATGGCTACAGTAAAATTAGTTAATAATGGAAAATATTATCGGTTTGGGTAAAATGAATTTATTCACCTGCACATTTAAATTCTGCTTCATATTTTCGTTCCATCGAGAGATGAAAAATTATCATTGGATTTCTACTGGGAAAAGCTATATGAACCATTTGAAATCGATTGGACAATCGTGACTACGTGCCTGCATTGAACGTCCGAAACTTCTTCCTTAGTCAACAATTTCATTGAAACACTCAACTCGGGCAAAAGCTAGGATCTCTGGGAAGCGTTTATTTGAATTCTTTTCATATATTCAATTTTATTTCTCAGCGGAATCTCCAGATTTCAAAATATTCCATTTTCATCTACACAGATAAAGGAAAAGTTCTTAGATGTCTCACCAAAAATTATTTTTTTAAGAATAGTACATTTACCGCAGTTTAAGGGTAGTCACAGTACATGAAAGGCCTGGAGATTGGGGAAAAATCATAAAAAGTCACGGAAAATTCAGGGTAAGAAGCACTTGAACTAAATATCAAGAATAATCACGGCTGCCACACAGGCACTTTTTAGTGACTGTTTGTTTAAACAGGCACTGAAGTCACTTTTTACGATAAAAAGATCATTTTAGCCCCTTTTCGTTCAATAAATGAACCCATGGGTTAACAGCTATGGTATTCAGGCCTAAACCTATTTCTGAAAATTTGCTTGAATTATTGGGAAATTTTGTAGGGTGTTTTGAAGGATTCTTTTAAAGTTTTTCATATATATGAAAAATTTCCAGCGATTTCACAGGAATTTTAAATTTGCAAAGTATTTTTTTAAGTTCCAAGGAATTTTTGAAGAATTAAAGGGTTCAAGGCATTTTAAAAGATTTTAAAGGATTTTGAATATTTTTGGTAAATTCAAAAGATATCAACGATTTTTTTTGTATAAATTTCAATAAATTGAAATGATTCCGAAAGATTTGATTAATTTAGGAGTATTTTTTGAAATTCCCAGGAATTTTCAGGAGCTTTATCAACCTTCAAAGGAATTTGAAAGACTTCCATGGATCAGAAAAATTTTGGATTGTTTAAAATATTTCCAATGAATCTTGAATAGATTTCAATAAATTGAAGATATTCCAAAGTATGTTAAAGATTTAAGGGTTTTTAAATTATTTAAAAGTACCTTATTTGAGACCTATAAGGTTTTAGGATAATCAAAAAGATTCCTCAGGATTTTACAAGATTTTTGAGAATTTCAAAGTTTTAACGGGAATTTAAAAGCGCTCAAGGTATTTTGATAAATTGTTGACGATTTCAGGAAATATTATCAGATTTTAGGTATATTTTATCAAATTTAATGGCTTTTAATAAGTTTGTTCAAGAACGAAGTTTCAAGATGTTTCAAAATATTTGAAATATTTTAGGTAATTTAAAACTATTCTCCAAAGATTTTTAGATTTACTCAGTAACTTAATATAGTTTGCAAGCATTTTAAATATATGATGGTATTCTAAAAGCTTTCAAGGCGAGCTTTGAAAAGTTTCAAGGTATTTCATAACACTTTCAAGGATTTGGAATATATCCAAATATTTTAAAAGATTTCCAAGTATTTTCTAAAAATTTCAATAATTAGAAGGGATTTCAAAGGTTTTAGGACAATATAAAACATTTCAAGGGATATTACAAAATTTCTGAAGATTTTTATTATTTCAAGGCTCCCAAGGTACTTTAATAAATTTTCATAGCTTTAAGGAAATATCATCCAATTCCAGAGAATGTTTAAAAATTAATTTCGTGGGGGTTTTAAATATTTTATGGTATTTTAAATGATTCCGAAAACCATTTCAAAACGCTGAAGTTTCTGAAGATATGGATTTTACCAAACTTCCGGTCATTTCAATGATTTTAAGGAAGTCTCAAACCTCTCAAGGTATTTCAATAAATTCTCCAGGATTTGAGAAAATTTTATCAGATTTATCAGATGGATTTTGTAGGTTTTCAAAGCTTTGAAGAGATTTGAGTGTGTTTATTGCAATCCATTTGTATTCATTTATTCAATTTCTTGAGAATTCTCTTAGATGTTTTGAATTCATTTCAATGCTTCCTAATTCATTCAATTGTACTCAATTAAATACATTTGTCTAATTTTTGTAGTTTGTATGTAATGCATCCTGAAGCCTATTAAACTCACCTAGAATTCTAAGATGTTTCATTAAATTCTTTTGAACACCCTTGAATATTTCGAAACGCATTTCAAACTGACTGAGTTCAATTAATTTTTGAACAAGAAGGATGAATTATCTACCCTGATAGATACGTTTTCAATCCGAAATGACTAATTTACAATAAAACAGTAGCATTTTCTATCAATAAAGATCACTGAACTATTATTTAAACCTTCAACAAAAAATTGATCCTTGAATATTTTACCAAATAGCCGATTCTTCAATCTCCCAAACAAAAATAGAATAGCCAAATTTTTAGTCCAGTTTTAACCATATAGTTGAATTTTCTATAAAAAAAGTTAAATTCTTGATCCAAGGATATGAATTTTCAACATAAGAGTTAAATTATGTCTCATTTTTCCACGATTTAGTGGATTAAAATTTTTTTTAACGAAACATGTAACAGTTCATATTTCAAGAAAAAAGTATTTTAATTTTTAATCAAAAACAATTTAATTCCTCCTTAACAGACTTTAACCAAGAATATTTGCATTTCTTTATTTTTTGTTTTTAATTCAGTTAAAATCTATGCGAATATTCAAGAAAAAGAGTAAGTTTCTTGGACAAAGGAGAAAAAAGAATTCATTAAAAATAAGGGGGGAAAGTTTGCAGAAGGCCCATAAGCTGTTAAGCTAATTTACTGGCTTAGTTAATCTTTAAATTATGTCAATGTTTTCAAGTGAAAAGAAATGTCTAGCGAATGTATGCTGAACGTATGCTCATCTCGCCCAGATCTCTCCTATGCTCTGCTTGGAGGTATAGCATTAAAAAGTCCCTTTGCACAAAAAATAAAGTGTAGTAATTTGTTGATTGTAGTTTTATTAGTAATGACGAAGTGGTTACCAGACCAGAAGTTGGCGAGTTGTGATTGGCGGAACGTGCTGGATACTTTAGCTGTCAGCTTTGCCTTCCTGCACTCGCCATGATTTGATAGCTCCATTAACCAGTTCGTATTCGTGGTATCTGTTGCTTGGGATTAATTTAACGATGAGAATGGCGCTACAAGCGAACTTTCGGTAATCCGGCGAATCTGTTATTAAAAAGATTATTGATCTTTGCGCTGAGATAATCAAAACTGTTATTCCTTTTTGTTTGATGGAATGAACTATGAATGAATTAAAGCTTTCCGTAAAATTTTGTTTTCCTCCTACCATTTTGAGTGCTCCGGAATTATTTCAGGCTTCACATGCTTACCCCTAACCCTGTTTTTCTCTTTTTTTAAATAATTCTCCTTTTTAACTTGTTTTCCAGAAACTTGCCTTTTTCGCCTTTCCTCATTTCTTTGTTTGAATGCGTACAACATTTTCGGGATGAAACTTAATTTTTGTTGGTTAAAAAGTATGTTTAATTTCTGGTTCAGAATTAATCTATTTAGGTATTTTTTATGAAAAATTTGCCCTCTGAATTAATAAAAAATTCAAATATTTGGTTGAAAATACGACTGTTTTTGGTTGAGCTTTAACAAATTTATTTAAAAATTCGATCATTCGGGTAAAATTAATTTCGTTTAAAAATTCATTTTTGTTTGTGGAACATTATCCTTTTTTTGACATTCAAACTATTTTGTTAAAAATTCATTTTTGTGGTCAAACACTTAACTTGTTTTCGTAAATTCGTCTTCTTTTATCGGAAATTCATCCTCTTCGATTAAAAATTCAACTATTTACTTTCAAATGCAACAGTTTTTCGTTGAGGTTTAATAATTTTTATTTAAAAATTCGATAATTTGGTTTAAAATATTTTTGTTTTCATCTTTCTTAGTTAAACATGAATCTTTTTGTTGAAAATTCAATCTTCATGTTAAAAATTCATCTTTTTCGTCGAGACTGAATCTGTTTTGTCGTACAATCATCTTCTTTAATGAAAACTTGCCCTTTTGGATTAAAAATTCTACGTTTTGGTTGAAAATGAATCAGTTTTTGTTCGAGCTTTAATCATTTTTATTTAAAAATTCGATCGTTTGGTTAAATATGAAATCTTTGTGATATTTCTCTTTGTTGGTTAAAAAAGTACTATTTTGTTTTATATTCAACTGTTTTCGCAAATACGGCGAAAATTCAACTGTTTTTTTGGTATATTTTTCCGTTTCAAGGAAAATTTTGCTGAAAAATTATAGGTTTTTTTGGTAAAAAAATCATTTTTTGGTTGAAAATTCATGTTGTTTTGTTAAAAATTAACTTTGTTATTTGTAAATTTAAACATCCAAGTGAAAACTCGGCTTTGCATGTTAAAAATGATAGTTTTAGTAAAAGATTTATCTATTTGGTTAAAAATTTTAATATTTCGTTAAAAATTCGCATAATTTGTTTGGAAGATTAACTATTTGGTTGTGAATGTAACTGCTGAGATGAACAAATTTTAAATAATTATTGGGTTGGTAATTCATGACTGTTGTTTAAGAATTGACTTTTTTGTTGAAAATTTATATTTTCCGATTTAAAAGTCAAGTTATTTCAACGAAATTTAATCTTAATCTTGAAAACTGACATTTATTTTAAAAACTCGTCTTTTAGGTAGAATTCAACTATTTCAGATTTGGAAAAAACAATACTTTTCAGCTAAAATATCAGCCATTACCTTTTTTGTTGAGATTTAAAAAAAAATATTCATCTCTTTATTTAAAAGGTGAAATATTTTTGTTTCATTTTTTTATTAAAAATTGATTTTTTCTAGTTAAAATTAATGTATTTTATTGAAAATGCGTCGTCTTTTGAAAGCAATGAATCTTTTTGGTTAAAAATATATTTTTTTCGTTAAAAATTCAACTTTACTTTGATAAATCTTGAAGTAATTTATTAAAAATGCATTCTTTTAGTTGAAGATTCATCTTTTTGGTTGAAAATTAAATAATCATTGACTGAAAGTGTACACATAATGTATTAAAATTTTATTTTTGTGGTTAAAGATTAATCCCTTTGGGTAAATATTGGACAATTTTGTTTAAATTCTTCTTCTTTTGCTGAACTCAACAATTTTTATTAAAATAAAAAGCTTGTTTTTTGCTATAATATCAAGTGTTATATTCTTCAATAATAATCAAGCTTTTTGGTTATGGATTCAACTATAATTGGTTGGAAAGGAAACTACTTTGTTAGAAATTCATTTTATTTTTTAATGATTCATCATTTCCGTTAAAAATTCCTGTCTTTAGTAGAAGAATGAACTATTTTGTTAGATTTGTCGTTTCTTCAGAAAATTCTTATTTTTAACTGAAAATATAACTATTCCACTCTTCGTGAAAAATTTACTATCTCAAATTCAATATTTAAACATTTTGTTGAAAATTTATGCAATTCTTACAATTTCATCGTTTTCAGTGGAAATTTATATACATGGTTGAACTAATTTGTTAAAATATTACTTTCTCTGTTGAAGATTCATAATTTGAATTAAAAATTCATCTTTTATTTTAAATGACCTGTTTTCTTGAATATTTTTTCTAATTAAACTCGGTACGTTATTTACAATATTTTTATTTAATTGAATTCATTTCCCTATTATTTTCCTAATTTTGTGAAAAAAACACTCGATTTCCACTCGTTTGAGACCATTTTGGAATATCAAGTCTGATATTTGTCTTCTAACGACATTTGTTTATCAGAGTTGCGAATCTAACAATGCTTTGACTATTCAACAATGTACTCAAGCTTCTATGACAGGAGTATACAACTATACAATGTAGCCTGAGACATGGTTCCCTATGCGCTTAGAACTGAGGCATTGTTAACAATGGCCATGATGTCCCTGCAAGCCCACGAGTTTCCGCTAACTTTAACCGAAACTATTTATCAAACTAACACTATGCTATGTTATTACCATAAGAAGAGCGCGTACCACGTGTCTTGCGATGTACACTTAGAAAGCTTACACTTAATTGTCATAGGACCCGCTCAAAAGCTACTCACTCTGCCAGGGGAGGGGGGCAGATTCTTCAATGATTTGTGACGAATTGTGAAACTTTTTTTAAATGATTGGAAGAATTTAAATTAGTGACTTTATTTTACAATTAAAGCATCTAAATACAGAATTCACACTCTTTCTCCTGTTCTCCTTTTTATCGTAAATATAAAGAATTCTCCTCTTCTGGTTTTATCGCTTGCATGCGAACTAAATAAATACAAGTAGAATCTAGTAAGGAAATCCAACTATACTCTCTGGAAAGTCAATATTATTATTAAATCGCTTCTGGTCAAAAAAATTTTCTACTGACTTGAAGATTCAACTATTTTGTGGAAATTTCTTGTTTTAAGTTTAAATTATTTTTCCTAGCCGAAAGTTTAACTTATCTATTTTTAGCTGAAATCATAACAAAAGCTAACAAATTTTTAATGATTTAAAATATGTTAGGGTAATTTTAAAGTTTATAAATTTTTAATGATTTAAAATATGTTAGGGTAATTTTAAAGTTTATAAATTTTTTAACGGTCTTAATAATTTTAAGGGATGTTAAAGATTTTAGAGTTTTTTCGAATATTTCAAAGAATTTTTTTAGATCTTTAAAAAACTTTGAATAATTTCGGAAAATTTCAAATAAGTATAAATATTTTAGTGTATTTTAAATATTCCTAAGGAATTTTTAGTAGATTTTAATAATTTGAAGATATTCCAACTTTTAAAGCGCTTTCAAAAGTTTCAAAGGAGTTCAGAAAATTTCAAAGGATTTGAAATATTTGGTGTATTTTAATAGATTCAAAGTCCTTTTCAAAACATTTCAGAATTCTATAGGAATTTGTAAGGCTTTTGAATAATTTAATTATATTTAAAAAATGTTCTTGTGATTATAGAGATTTTTCTAGAGTTTTGAAATATATTAAATGATTTTATAGGACTTATAATTTTTTATAACATTTTGAAAGATTGTACAGAATAATATTATTCGATTTTAAAGGATTTCAGTAATTTTATGGAATTTTAAAAGCTCTCGAGGTATTTTAATCAATTTTCGACATTACAAGAAATATCATCAGATTGCATTCTAGGTATTATTAAAGATTCTGATTTTTTAAATATTTTAGGATGCTGTAAAGTATTGCAAGTAATTTTATTTCACTTCAATAATTTAAAGAGATTTTAATGAGCTTAAAGGATGTTGGGGTGTTTTTCAAGATAGATGGGCATTTAAAAAAATGGAAAAGATTTTTTTCAATTTTTAATTTTTTTTTTGCTTGAAAATTCAACTACTTCGTTAAAACTTCTCTTTCAGGGTTAAAAATTCTATTACATTAGTAGAAAATTCTACTGTTTGGTTGAAAGTGAATTTTTGGGATAAAAAATTCAAACTTTTTGTAGAAAATTTACCTTATTGGCTTTAAAAATTTAACAATTTGGTTGACATTGTTTCTCTCTTGAATGAAAAATCTTCTTTGGATACAAATTCGTTTCTTATATTCGGAATGTTACATTGCTTAGTTCACAAATAATCTGTTATAGTTCAGGATTCGTCTATTTTGTCGAAATTTCATCATTTTAGTTGAAAATTCAACTATTATTTTCAAAATTTAACTACTTTCTTAAAAATCCAACGATTCTGTCAAAAAGTAATATTTTTGGTAAAGCATTTGACCGTTTCGTTATTCATTCGTCTTTTGTGCTAGAAAATTTATCCTTTTGGATTGAAAATGCGATTGTCTTCTAAAAAATTCGCCTTCTTGGCTTGAAAGTTCAGCTATTTGATTTCATATTCTTCTGTTTTTAATTGAGGTTTAATCTTTTCATTTTATGAATTCGACCAGTTGCTGGTAAATTCTTCTTTGTGGGTTAAAATATATAAACTTGGCAATATATTAAAATATTTTTTTGAAAATGTTCTCTCCCTTTTGCTTTAAAGTTCAACTATTTTGTTGTAAATGCAATTTCTTGGTCGATAGTTAAATTTTGTTCTTGAAATTTCGACCACTTGGTTTAAAGTTAAACTCCTTTGTTATAAAGCGATTTTTTAAGATTCATCATTTTAGTTAATTTTATTATTTGCTTATAAATTCAACTATTTTATTAAAATGTCTTCTCTTTCATCGAAAGTTATACCGTTTTGTTAAAAATTCGCCTTTTTGGATAGAAAATAAGTCCTTTTGTATTGAAAATTCAACTTTCTTATAAAAAAAATGGTCTTCTTGCGTTGAGAATTTAACTATTTACTTTAATAATCTTATTTTTTAGTTGAGTTTGATCTTTTTTATTTAAAAATGCAACCAATTGCTGGAAAATTTGTCTTTTTGTATTGAACATACAACTATTTGATTCGAAATTGAACTACATGGTAGTCAGTTTACATATTTTGTTGAAAATGTATTCCTTTTACTTGATAGTTCAACTATTAGGTTATAAATGCAATTTTTTTTTAATAATTAATTTTTGTTGTTGAAAATTTATATCTCTAGACTGAAAATTCAACATCTGACGATTCAAATATTTGGTAAAAATGAAACTGTTCACGGTTAAAAATATATTTTGTTGTTGTTGAGAGTGTGGCCTTTTGTTACAAAATTATTCTTTTATGCTTGAAGTCCTGTCTTGAAAGTATTTTGGGCTGTGAAGTCTATTAAAATATTGTTTGTATTTTGTAATAATTTATTTCAGGCATTCGTCAAATGAAACCAATGACAACATTTTGACTCAAAGAGGGATGGATGCAAAAAGTTTTTCAAAATAGTGTGACGTAGTTTATGAACGTGCCTATAAAAAAGCAATTTTCTCTAATGAGCTTAGCGGGGAAAAATATCATGGATTTTAATATTCAAATTGACTTTAAAGGAATTTGAATGACGTGAAGAGAAGTTGATGTCGACGTGTGTGTTTTGCCGAGATAATTCTCTGGGGAGTTTATCCAGTCGCGTTATGTAAAAGGGCTATCCATCAAGTGCCGAGGACAAGAGCATCTCTTGATGCATATCGTGAATCAGGAAAAGCAACCTTCGCTGTCGAACTGGTTACAAGAATTATCTCGATATTTTTAATCAAACCAAGACAATCTTTTCCAGAAAATTTTTTTTATGAAAAAAGCAATTATTTGAGATTAAAATTAAAACTTTTTGTAAAGGACTGTAAAGTCTTTTAAATAAGCAGATGAAGTGTGTAAATAAATAATAATTTAACATGTTTTTTTCTTTTTTTTCTGTTTGATAATTTTAAACAAGATAAGTAGACTATTAGCGGCCTAATACTTGCTTAGTATTAATATTAATTGTAATAGTAACAAATTTACGTAATAATAAATGGATAAGAAAATAAGGTGTTAACCGCAAATTACGAAAAGTGTTTATCTGAAATTTTCAAACCCCCTTCCCCGTATAAGATGCCGTTATAATTGCTTCAACCCCTCCCCTGCCCCCAAATATTCTTAGATTTTATAAATATCGGGAACCAAAATTCACATAAAATATAAACGTTTTTAATTAAACTAACGTCGAACTTTAATGAAATTAATTTTAGAAAATAAAATTGGGTAATATTAATAATTAATTAGAAAAAAGCTGTAATTTTATCATTTCTAAAGGGCCTAAAATGGAGTATACCTTAGTGTAATAATTATTATCAAAATTTCTATTTATTTATAGCACGCTTCACAGTCTTTCCCTTTGTCCCTTTTTTCATATTTTTCAAGTTGAATTCGAAAAGGATGAATAGGACCCAATTAGAATATCCTACTATTTTTAGTTAAAAGTTCATTTTTTTGGGGTTGAAAAGTCTGCTGCTTAATTTTTGATTAAGAACCCAGTGGGCACAAACGTTAAGGAACATCATTAGAAAGGCTCAAAAACTTCATAAGTCAGTCCAAATAACGTTCCATAAACATACAATGTTCTAGAGACGTTTTAAAGACTTATTTTGAACATGAAACGTTTTTAAAACATCATTTGGTCTGACTTAGGACAGTTTTTAAAACGTTTGAATAACGTCTTTTGACTTGTAGGTCCAAGAAACGTTTTTAGGACGTTCCAATTACGTTCTTAAATTTCGCGCCCACTGGGAGTTCATTTTTTTCCTAAGAATCATATTATTTGTTTTAAAACGTAATTATTGTGTTTAAAATGAAATTATTTTTTGAAGGACACCCCTGTTAGTTAAAAATTCAAATCTGTTTTTAATTCTTCTTAGCTCAGAAATTTAAAACTTTTACTAATATTTGGGTTTTTTTACTAGTATTTTTTTTTAGTTGAAAATTTAACCGTTTTTCGAACATTTGTACTTTTTGCTTAAAAATTCATCTCTTTTTGCAGCAATTTCACCTTTTTGGTAAAAAAAAATCAAATTTCTAATCAAAAGTTAAACTTTTTTGTTTGAAAATTTGTTTTTATTTTTCACTTAAAAATCAAATTTTTGCAAATAAAAGCTTAAATATTCCAGTTTTTGTAGACAATTCATCTTTTCTCGTTAAAGTATTAACTATTTCGTTCAAAATGTATATATTTTTTTACAAATCCTTCCTTTTTTGTAGTGTTTTTGCTTAAAACTTAATTTTTTGAAATGGAAACTTAATTATATGGTTAAAAGTTCCACTACTTTACCTTATAATTCACTTTCTTGTTTTAGGATTCATATTTTGGGGTTGAAAATTTAACTGCATTGTAATCATTTTTTTTTATGAAAATAATTATTTCAAAATGAAAATTTATCTTCTTGTTTAATAATTCAACTATTTGGTTAAAGGGTTATGTATTTTTCAGAAATTAATTTCTTTTTTATTTAATCTGTTTGGTAGAAAATGTATCATTTTGATTGAAAAATTAATTATTTATTTAAAAGTATAACTTTTTTGTGCAAAGATAGTCTTTTATCTTGATAATTCATAATTTGGATTAAATTCTTTTTGTTTTTTGACTGAAAAATTTTCCTGGTTTACCTTTATTACACATTTACAATAAATCAGGTTTTATAATTTAAACATCAAATTCTGTAAGACAGTCAAATATTTCTTTCCTGTTTCCTATTAGGTTTTCCGTTGTTTTTTCCTCAACTTCTTTCTTCAATCTCTCCAAGAAAACAATTACACACCCCTAGAATCTTGAAACTACTCTCCTTTGACTTGCTTCACTATGGTTAACACTACTCCTTCTTTCCGTAACTGTGGCCACCCTTCTCGTCTCCAGACTGTATTAAAAATTATCTATGTCCAATGTCCATTCCTTCCCCCCCCCCCGCACATTTCCAGACTTCATTTGGAATTCCGTCTAACCAGGTGCCTTTCCATCTTTCATTATTCCTAACACCTTCACTCTTTCTTCCTCTTCGTTACCTCTTTCTCTACCGTATTTGCCTAATTTCCTAACTTTTCTCTCTATCCCTCTTGGCACATCTATAAAATATTTTTTCCCTTCAACCATCTCAATATCCTAGTTTACACTTTTCCTTCCTTTTCTCTCTATTTACTACCTACCAAATCTACTCTTCCATTCTAGCTTTCTCTACCTCTTCTTCAAACCTTTTATTTTCCTCCTTTTTCTTTTGATTACTTAATTCAATATACTCCTTTTGTTTGCGCCTATATTCTTCTTCAGTACTTTTCTCTCTTCTTCATTTTCGCAACTTCTTTCTGGCCTTCCTTTTTTACATTCCTCATATCATCTACTTCTATGTCCTCCTACAATCACAGTCAAATCTGTTTTTTCGTATTTACTATAATTTAAAAGTTCTCTATGGTCCGAAAGCTCCAGAGTGCAAGCGTATAATTTGAAACTAGAAACGACCTTAAATGTTAGTAATAGGGTCGTTTTGGAAGCAGAGAGCATCTTAGATGGTCACATTATAATCTATGTCAGAAGAGGCCACCGTTAGGAAATGGAACATTTGCGTTTTGGGACAGAATCTCGTAATCGGAGAGTATAACTAAAAGCAACGCTAGCTATGTTGCATTAGCGAAAGTAGCGCAAGAGCGAGCTTGGAATGCTGGAAACTACATTCTAATCTCACATAATTGTTAATTGTAGTGCACTATTACCTTTGGTAATCTTAGGCGCTTTGGATCGTCGATGGTCTCATTAGCTTAGCTTGATCGCTCTAGATGGCGCGAAACATTCCAGTAGCTTTCATTTCTGCCGGTAATCTGCTTAATCTTTATGGAAAGTCTCGAGCTACATCTAACAACTTTAATGAAATATTATTGGAAATAGTTCGTCGATACAATATTTGTTTAGCAGAACCCAATCAGAAAATCCCACTATTCTTTGTTCAAACTTATTTTTGTTGTTATTGAATGGTCTCCTATTACATTCTTGGTTCAGAATTATTCTCTTTTGAAGGTTAAAAAGTAAATCCTTTTGTTGGAAGGTCAACTATTGTGTTAAAGAAGCATCTTGTTTACTTCAGTTCAACTATTTTTTATTTAAATTGAAATATTTCTTCATTCAATTATCAACCATTAAATTTTTCGGTGAGAATTCATCTTTTTTGGTTAAATTAAACTATTTTTTATTTAAATGAAAATATTTATTGGTTTAAATATAAACCATAAAATTTTTCTTGACAATTCATCCTTTTGGGTTGAATTTAACTGTTTCTAATTTTTAATCGAAATATTTATTTGCTAAAATATCAACTATTTGGTTAAAGGTTGTAACACCTGGTAAAAAAATAATTTTCTTGGTAGAAAATTCATTCAATTGTTTTGTGAAAATATCTATTTCTTGTTGAAGATTTAAGTGTTTTTGGTATAAAATTGTACTATTTGATTGAAAATTAATTTAATTAATTTAAAATTTAATTATTTGTTAGAAAAATAATTTTTTTGCTGAAAATTAATACTATTTTGTTGAAAATCCAACTATGTCGAAGATAATTCGTATTTTAACATAACTTTTTGTAGCTGAAAATTTAACTTTTCCACGTTTGGTTGAAAATTTGCCCTTAATGAGTTGAAAATTCAAACATTTTCTTTAAAATTACTGTATTTTTTTTAAATGCACCTTTTTCGGTTAAAATGTAACTTATTAAAAATTATTTTTTTCCACATTTATTAATTGAAAATTTAACTATTCTATTTTTCGTTGAAAACTTCAATTATTGGTTTGAAAATTTTAATCTTTTATTTTAAATCTCATCTATTTTATTTAAGATTTATTTTCCGTAAGAAAATTATTCTTTCTGGTTCAAAGTTTATCCTTGTATATAGAAATTTCAACAATTTGGTATCAAAAATAGGTTGAAGATTTAATTACCATAGCGAAAATTCAAAAAATTTTCTTGAACTAATCTTTTTGTTTTAATTCAACTTTTCTAGTAATTTTTCGTATTTTCGGATACAAAATCCGTCCGTTTGGTGGAGCATTTATCTGGTTTGTTTAAAAATTCATCTTGAAAATAAACGTTTTGAGTTTCAAATGCAACTATATTGTAGAAAATATATGATTATTTACTTGAAAATTCATTTTTATTTTAATAACTCATATTTTAGGGTTGAAAATTCCATTCTATTGTAGAAAATTCATCTTGTTTTAAAAATTTATAAGTGAAAAAATCAACCTTCTTGATTAAAAATTTATATTTTTGGTTAAAAGTTCAACTATTTTGGTAGAAAACTAAACTGTGTATTTAAAAATTAAACTATTTGATAAAAAAATTAATTTTGTTGGAAAATTCTTATTTCCGGGTTAAAAATACAGCTGTTTGGTAGAAAATTCGTCTTTTTGGGTAGAAAACTTGATTTCTTTCGTGTCAAATTGAACCTTTTTCTTTCAAAATGTATACCTAATACGTTAAAAAGTATTTGTTTTTTTTTGTAAAAAATTGCTCATTTTATCTGAGTATTTAGTTATTCAATTGTTTGTTGAAAATATATCTATCATAAGTTGGATATTCAACTATTTTATAAAGAATGTATGTAGTTTGAAAAATTCGTCTTTTTCTGTCGAACTAAACTGTCAAAATTCGTATTTTTTTGTTAAAAAATGAATTTTTTATTGAAAATTTTAATATGACATTTTTGGGTTAAATTTTAATCCATGTTCTTTAAAAATTAGACTATTTTGTTCAAAATTAAACTTTGTAGGTTATAAATTGAACCAGGTGGTAAAAATTTATTTATTTGGTAAAAATTCAACTATTTTTTTGATACTTCGATTATTATTTGCAAATTCACCTGTATTGTTAAAGTCATTTTTTTGATCGTCAATAATGTAGTTGAAAATTGGTTGAAAGTTCAACTGTTTAGTTGTAAATGCAATTTAAACTCATCTCTTTTGGTAGAAAATCTGTTTTCTATGAAAATTAAACTATTTTATTTAAAATATAATATATTTATATCTAACACGTTAAGCATTTTAAACGTTTTTTATTTGTTTACAGATTTTGGTTGAAGATTCATCATTTTAGTTGAAAGTTTATCCGTTTGGTTGAAATTTCGCCATTCATTGTGGAAAATTAATCTTCTTAGTGAAAATTTCATTTTGTTGGTTGAAAATTCACCTAATTGTTTGAAAATTCATTTATTTGGTAAACATGCAATATTTTTAGAAGAATCTATTCCCCTATTATTTCCTAAACGTTGTCAAATATTGCCTTATTATCCCTTTTCTAGAAATTTTGTGGGCTCTAAAGTATTTATTTATCACATCTTCATCACAAGTCATTACGAATATCAAATGAATGTATTTTCGAGTGAATATTGTTGGATGGTTCTCTCTAACAGTATTGTGTTAGATAAATATTTCGCTGCCCAGTTGGTACATTCTTTTTATCTCACGGATCTCATTACAGTTCGATGTTTGCTGACGTAATTCAATCCGTAACAAATATATGCCCGATGCCATTCGTGGAATGGGGAAACGAGCTGGAAAATGAAAAGTCATGTCGAGTTGCGGGAAGATACTCGGCAGCCAACAGGATTCCCAGGATCCTATTCCGAATAACAGAGGTATATTCCGGGAAAGTTTTCTTCGTTGCTTAATTATAAAAGTTGTTCATAATCCGGAGGCTTGGTAGGAGATCGAAAGGATGGTCCTACCTAAGGCTGTCGGCATCATGCCACCCAAATTAATTAAAAGAAAAGTCCTGGCTGCGCTTCCTAACTTCCTGCTGCCCTTTAAGTCTCGAATTATCACGCCTATAAAGTGCTCACACAATTTTTCGACTCGTGATAAATATGAGAGATATATTCTAAAGTAAAATTAGTTATTATAATTAGTTTTTATTGAGAGGGTGGCTGTAGGTGAGGGAAAATCTAGAAATAATGGATAAGTCAGGGTATTTTATTGATCAGGGAAAACCAGGGATTTTAAAATCAATCTTGCAAAAGTCAGGAAATTTCTATTATATTAGGTACTTCAAATGACGATCACGGATAATATTTTATATCCTAATATGTTGATTTAAAGGAAGTTATTTCTCTTATGAACGACCTTATGTTCAAAATGAAAAATTGCTCAGGGAAAAGTTAGAGAACTTTGGAAAGGAAATTGGTGGGCACCCTGGTATAATATTCTTGTTAGTTATTATTATTATTATTGTTATTGTTTTTTGTTTTCAGTTGCATCTTCCTGTAGATTATATTTTCAGTTACAAAATGTATTATTTTGTTGAAAGTCGAATCATTTTGGTAGCAAATTAACTTTCTTCTTGAAAACTCATATTCTTGTGATTTAAATTATACTGAATTTTTTCGGGTAAAAATGTTAGTATTCGGTTGAATGTTGCCCTACTTTGTAAAAAAGTCATTATTTTGTCAAGGATTAATCACTTTAGTGAAAAATTCATATCATTCGTTGAAAGCTCAAATACTTGGTTGAAAACCAGTTTTAAAAAAAATTAATTTCCTTATATAATAACGTGTCTATACTATTTTTCGTTGGAAATTGATTTTTTCGCATTGAAAATTCAACAACTTAGCTAAGACTTAAACCAATTTGTTAAGAACTTATTTTGTTTTTGTTCGAACAACTTTTTGGTTTAAAGTTGAGCTATTATGTCGAAAATTCGTATTTTTTCTGTTTAAAATTAATTGGTTCAACTGTAACTGTTACTTCTTCATTTCTGTTCAATAATTGATCTTTATTAGTTGAAAATTCGTATCTTTTTGTAGAAAACTAATCTTTTTGGTTGAAATTTCCTCTTTACTGAAAAATCTTTATTTTTAGAAGATTCCTCTTTTGGTTGAAAAATTCAACTTCTATGTTGAAAGTTTGATTACTTTGTCATTTCAGCTGCAAATTTATCTCTTTGGATTGAAATTAAAACATTGGTTGGGAATTTGTATTTTGGCAGAAAATTAATAATGGCTGCTTCAAAATACAGCGGATTCGTAGACAATTCGTATTATTGTTTCAAAATTCCACTTTTCTGTGGAAATTTTGTTTTATTTGTTAAAAATTAAATTTTTTTCTGAAAATTTCACTTTTTCATTTCTTGTTGAAAATTCCTTTTGGTTCAGAATTCACCTTTGTGGGTTGAATATTTAAAAATTTGATTATTAATTTAACTATTTTTTTTAACATTCAATAATATTGTTGAAAAGTAATTTCTTTCTTAAAAAATGTAATAACTTTGTTGAAGGTGTCAGCATTTAGTTAAAAAGACATCTTTTTGGTCAAAAATTCAACTTTTAAAATTTATCTTCCAGTTTGAGGATTCAACTGCTTTTAGTTTGAAGAATAATCTTTTTTATTTTAAAATGTCTTGTTGCCAGCCTATTTATTTAATTGAAACTTCAAGTATTTTATTAAAAAGCCATCTGTTTGGTATTTGGACAAAACATTCATTCAGTTCGAAATAAAAAGGCACCTTCTTTTTGTTGAAAATTCCCAGTTTTATTATTTTTTGTTCGAAATTTCAAATATTTGTTTGAAAATTCATCTTTTTCGATTGGAAATTTTAGTGTTGGTTATAAGTTTTACTATTGTGTTCAAAATTTAAAATTTTTTGTTGAAAATTGTAATCTTGTCTTAAAATCTCATCTTTTCGCTCGACATTTGTTTATTATTACATGAAATTCGTCCCTGAGGATTAAAAAATGAAATTTTTTTGATAAAAACATAATGAAACATAATGTTTGAAAATTATAATATTTGGTTGAAAGTTCACCTTTGTAGGTAGTAAATTCTAGTGTTGGGTTACAAGTCCAACTACTTTGTCGTAAATTGAAATGTTTTATTCGCAATTAAAGTATTTGCTTAAAAGGTCATCTTTCTGTTAATAAATGCAAACTGGTTTGTTGAGAATTCGTCTATTTGTACAGGAAATTAGTTTTGTTAGAAATTAAATTAATTACTTAAAAGTCATATTTCTTGGTTTGAAAGTCCACCTTTTCTTAGTTCCTTCTTTTGGATTGAAGATTTATCTTTTATGGTAGACAAGCAATCTTTTCCGTTTATAAAAGATTCTATGTTAAACGTATTACAAATTATAATTCTAGTCCTTGAATATAAATTATCAAGAAAACAAAAATTGGTCAGGCAAATATCATGGAAAAATCAGCGAGTTTTCGTAATGAGTATCAAAGAAAAAAATCAGAGGATTCGACCATTGCGAATGAAGAGTTACGCAAAGGAGATTTAAAGCTCAAAGTATCATTTATCATCCATCTGTTCACCGAGCCTGCAAGTGCGATTCGATTTGCCTGATGGAAAGCTTTTCTGCTTTCCTTCCTTTCTCGACTCACCCCTTTCACATTCCTCTGCTAAGTTCCTTTACGTTTCAATTTTCTCTATGCATGGCTCCTGATGTATTTTTTTTAATGTTCCTTGCAATTCTCTACTAGCTTCCACCTTTCATCGTCAGCGACTGCTTTTCTTATTCCCTTGATCTTCAGAACACTTCACGAATGCATATCCGGTAGAGAGTTATAGAGATGAAGGATTTTCGTTAACCTTATCAAAGACTCCACTGCATTGCAATATCAATCCAATTAGAATGAAGGGATTAATTTTTTAATAAAAAAAAACAGGAAGATTATTTAATTAAAAAATTAGTAAATTTTATCTTCTATGTCAATATGGCCTGTTCAAAAACTACGTCACTGAAAATTTTCTCATCGATTTCATTTGATAAAAGTCTAAAACAAAAAACACAATCATAATGTGTTAACAGACTTCACAATACAAACTGCTCTCAAAATAGGAAAAATGGGTTGATTTAGCAAGAAAATATTTTCAGACATAAGATTAATTTTATAACAAAAAGGATGCATTTTTAACCAAACAGTTAAATTTTCAAGCAAAAGGGATAGATTTTCAACAAAAAACTTGAATTCGTAACCAACTAGTCCAATTCGTAACCCAAAAGTCTAATTTTTAAACGAAAAAAATGAAATTTTACCCAAAAAAGTTACATGTTCCACCAAATAGTTGAAGTTTTAAGCCAGAACAACTAAGGCGATACATTAAAAACTTTTTTTAGGAATTTTAAATTTCAAAAAAGTAGTTGAATTTTCAATGAAAAAAGATTAGTTCACATCGAAAAATATAATAGTTCATATTACAACGAAAAAAATGTAAATTCGGTACTACAGGCCAGCGCAAAACGAGATTGGAGCTTTAGACTGCAAACCCCAGATTGGGGAGTATAGCATGAAAGTACGGAATTTCAAATTAAAAGCAGTGACAGTTTTAATCCAAAAAAGCAACTTTCAATGTTCGAGTTGTCGAATTTTTAAACAAAAAAATATTTATTTCCAATAAAATATATCAAAAATAGATTAATTTTCAACCAAAAAGTTTCACTTTTAACCGAAGAAGATAAAACTTCTACAAAAAGAGATGAATTTTCAAGTACGAACGATTCTTAATTCAAAACAGAAAAAAACTTCATACACACTGTTAAATTTTTTAGTTAAAAAGTTGAATTTTCAAGAAAAAAATCATTTATAATGCAAAAAGAGGAATTTTTAACAAAGCAGTTGAATCTTTAACTCGAAAATATGAATTTTCAATTTAAAAAACTAAATTTTGAATTAAAAAATTTAATTATCAACTGAAAACAGTCAATTTTCATCGAAAAATGGAATAGTTACATTTTCGGTATAAAAAAAAATGATTTAAAAAAATCCAAACGAATTTTCACCAAAACTATTTATTTTTCAGCCGAAGAGATGGGTCTTCAACTAATAAAATAAGTTTTCAAGAAAGTAGTTGAACCAAGTAATTGAATTTTGAACGAAGAAGAATTTTTTCCCACTAGAAAGGACGACTTGACAACAAAATACATCAGTTTCCAACTATATAGTTGAATTTTTAACTAGAAATGATAAATTTTCAAACAAAAATCTGCCCGCTGCGCGGGCACATTCTCATTGCGTGCTACGCGAGCGGCTCGCTTCGCTCGCAAGTTTGAGCGCGCCTACGGCGCGCGGATGTTGAATCTCGCGCTCGGATATTTATTCTTTGTATTTGGAATTCTTGAATGAAACTTTATAAAAACTATCTCTTTTAGATCACAGTATTTATATACGTATTCGTATTCTATGCATTTTTCTACTT
>JAWWLR010000054.1:43519086-43545025 GCA_035041075.1 Acraspis erinacei
GGAAATTTGGGGTTGGAAAGAACATAAGAGAGTGGAAAGTTTGCATGAGAGATTTCTGAGATGGGTTATGGGAGTGAATTGGAGCTGCCCAGGTTATATGTTAAGGGAAGAAATAGGACGAGAAAAAATGGTGGTCAGGCAAGTGAAAAGAGCCTGGAACTTTGAAGAGAAACTAAGAAGGGGAGAGGGGAGCAAAATTGCACAAGCGTGTGCCCGGGAGATTATGGATAATGAGAGGAGGGGTAACATGGGGCGTCCAAAATGGGAAGATGAGAGATATAAAATGAGGTGTGAATGTGGTATGCAAGTGAGAGGTAGAGATTGGGAGGAAATAGAGGAAGAGATGAAGGCAAGGCAAGGGGAGGAAAGATGGAAAAAAATCACAGAATCAAGGTACAACAGCTGTTATAGAATGGTTAAGAGGCAGGGAGAACCAGAGTACCTGAAAAAGATTAAAAAGGAGAGAAAGTGGAACAGAGTAGTGAGATTCAGAATGGGAGAGGGTGTAAGAGCATGCAGGTATTGGATGAATGAAGAAGAGAATGTTTGTAGAGTATGCAGGTATGAACAAGAAACATGGCTGCATGTGTTGGAGAGGTGTACAGGGGACGAAGGGGAAGGGCAGAGTACAGAAGAGAGAATTAAATGGATTTTGAATGAAAATGGTCAGGGGGAGGAATGGATGAAGAAGCTGGAAGATCTGAGAGAGAAAGCTGGTTGCACGGGGTAGAAAAAAAAGGCCAAAAAATGTCGCCGGAAGAAGGAGAGTTACGAAGTAGTGTTGCGGAATAGAGTCAAATTTTGCAATTGATAGTGGTAAGAGGAAACGGAAGCCCAGGGCAAAGTCGCAAGCGTTTAAGTATAAGAATAGTGATTTAAGACTGTAGGAAGCGAATAGTTCGTAAGATAGTATAAGGCTTGTTTGTAAGAATATATGTATAGATTTAATGGTTATGTAAAGACTCTCAAACCCGTAAAAGGGAGAGAGTATAAACAAATAAAGAAATTATAGACAAAGCAGTTCAAATTATTTCAACGAAGTACTTGAAGTTTTAACCAAAAGACATACATTCTTAATGAAAAATATAATTTTCGACCAAAAAGTATTTCATTTTAAATAAGAAGCAGTTTAATTTGACTAAATAGTTGAATTGTCAAACTAAAAAATTAGAATTTATGAACATATAGTTGAATTTTTAACCGAAAAGAATGAATTGTCAACAAAACAGTACATTTGTCAACTGAAAAATATAAATTTGTGACAAATAGTTGGATTAAAAAGAAAAGTATGATTATAATAAACAAGATTTCAAACTTATTTATAAACATAATTATAAACTAAAAAATATAATTCCCTGATGAATAATGTAATTATTGACAAAAAAATATATTTTCATTTTAAGTCAGAAATAGTTTAATTCAATGGAATCTTCACCTGAAAAATATAAATCCTAAACCAAATTGTAGAAATTTCAACTAAAAATGATGAGTTTGAACGAGGAATGAGATCTTTAAATTTTCAGTTAAAAAATTTTTGTTTCACCAAGAAAAACAAATTTTAAACAAAATATTTGCATTTTCAACCAGAGTTAAATTTGTAAGTCAAACAAAAATCTTTAACTCCAATAGATATGATGTTAGATTTAAAAAAACTTAATTTTAATGACAACTTTCCAGTACCAACAAGAAAATTTAAAAAAAATTGTATTGCACGGTTAAATTAATTTTATTATTTTTTCCTTTTAGGTTGTTGCATTTCATTGTTATTTGGCTTTCGGTCGACACTTGAATGTACCCGTGATAGGTGTGACGACAACATCTTTATACGACTGGACTAACGAACCCTTAGCAAATCCTACTAGTCTCTCTTATCTGCTCTCAATCTTTTCTAATCTACCCGTGAAAATGAATTTTTGGGGACATTTACAGAACACGTGGACTTTTAGATATAAGTGATATCAAATGAATTCTTATATGAAGACATAAAAAAATATGTCGATGAAAATTTTGGATTAGGATATCCTAGTCTGTTCGATCTTTCCAAGGAGTTGTCTTTAGTGTTCTTGAATTCAGACCATGCCTTCAATGGCGTAAGGCCCATGCCTCCAGGTGTTCTTGAAATTGGAGGATTGCACATAGAAGATGGGAAATTATCTCCGGTTATCATAGTAAACTAAACCAAGAAGTGCTTTTTCCCCCTAAAAATAAAATTAAGTATGATTTTAGGAACTAAAAGAATGGTTAGAAGAAAGTGACCATGATTGCATTTACGTGTCCTGTGGCTCTATGTTCAAAATTGAATCCTTTCCGATAGAAACTCTGCAAGCTTTTTATGTCACATTTATAAATATAGTACCAGTTCGAGTTTTTATGAAAATTGAAAATATGGAAGAATTGCTATCTGGGCTTTCAAACAATGTTAAAGTACACTAATCGCTGCCACAAACTGCAGTTCTAAGTAAGCTTAAATGAAGGGTTGCAGTGCATAACTAGATAACTATAAAAGTCGGAATTTTTTAGGAAAGAAAAATAATATTCTTTAAAATCGAAATCACCATTTAAAGATAAACCAAACGTTTTCTCTCGAGTTCCGAGAAATAGAATTTTGAATTTTACAATCATAAAGTCTAAAGAACTACAAATTGACACAGGGTTCGTTGCGAAGCACGATAAAAACTGCAATTTTTATTTGACACAAAAAATAAAATATTGCTGCAGATATACTGAGTTGCTAAATTGGGAGAAAAGTAGGTTTTTAACAATCATGTTTGGATAGAAGGAAGAGAATCCTGTTGGCTGCCTTCTCCTTTTTCTTTCCTCTTTTTTATTTTTGCCAAAGCAAACAGAAAAAAAATTCTTTTCTTTTTTAAGGGAAACCTTTTTATTTTATTTTTTCATATTGCAATAAGAACATATTATGGTGGTTGTCTAAATTTGGTTGTTAGATGTTTTGGTTTATTTTCAGGAATTTTGCACATTAACTATAGATAGAGACCAAAGATTTATTTTTCAATTTAAAGAAAAATTATAAACTTGCTCCCGAGGTATGGGGATGCTGAATAAGAATAAATAAGTTAAAAAAAAAAATGATTCTGTTCTGGGAAAATAAAGATTTAGTCTGACCGTATCGCACTTTGAAATAGGAATTTTCGTTGAATGTTCTATAAAAACAAGAAAGTTATGTTTTTTAAAAATAAATGATAATAATTTTCAGAAATAACTTTTCTGATCGTAAAGCAAAAAGTTAAGCTCTGTAGAAAATTAAGATTTAAGATTTCAGGGTGAAATTTGATGCTTACTGTCGTGCTCAAAAAAGTTTCAAATAGTTTTACTTGTAGAATTTTTTTCAAAAAAGAAAAAAGAGTCAGTTATCTTGTTTTGAAATACCGATCTTTTATTACTATATTAAAAATGAGCTTATGAAAAAGGCCTTTTAAAACAGCGTATATGTGATTTTCAGAACATTTTTTATTCAAAAAGCCCATTCTCGTAAAAAATGTTGGTTACTATTTCTGTACTGCAAACCTTTAAATATGTATTTTATTAGTTTGCTACATTTCTTATTTCTGCGTATGCTTCCATGGTAAAATGTAATTTAAATTTTAGAGCACAAAAATGTTAAGGCTTTTTTACCCACGGTGGACTTATGTGAACGTTAGAATCGATCTATTATGGCGTTCCCATGATTGGTATACCACTTTTTTCGATCAATTTCTCAATCTGAATTCATGCGCGATGAACAAAATTGATTTTTTGGTCAGCAAGGAAAATATTACCGAGAGGTCATTAGGTGAGGCTATCAATTACGTTTTAACGAACCTCGAATTCAGGTAAAAGATAATGTCTTTTTTTAGCCAGACTAGGTTGTATACTAGGTTGTATACAGAATAGGTTGTATAATTCTCTTAATCATTTTTACTAAAAATAGATGAAGATTTTAATTGGAAGTATTAATATGTAAATATAAAATGAATTTCAAGTATAAAATATAATAAAAATTTGTTTGAATTATTATTTAAGTTCATCGACTTGATTAATTTGTTATATTATAATTTATTTATTTATTCCCTGGTGTATTCGATAAAGTCTATATCTGGTAATCTTTTCTCGGAACTTCCTAAATTAAATTCCTTAATTAGTTAAATTAAACACAAGATACGTTTTTTACCAACAAATACGATTTTCCAATCTCAAATGATGAATTTTTCAATCAATTACATGCATTTGCAATAGCAAATAAAATAGTTGAATATTCAGTTTAAGAAATTAAATTTGAAATAAAAAAGAAATTTACTACAGAAAAGTTCAACCAAATAATCGATTTTTCAACCAAAACAGATTGATCCTTTACAAAAAATCTCACTTTTAAGTAAAATGATAACATTTCTACCAAGAGAAATTAACTTTAAAAAATTCATTTTGAAACAAAATAAAATTCATCAATTTTTAACTACATTGTTGAAATTAAAACTGAAAAGGATAAATTATGAATTTTCACACAAATAGTTTAATTTTTTACCAAACTGTTAAAATTTCGAAAAAAGAAATCAAAAAGTAGAAAAGTTTAATTAAATTGCTGAAATTTAAAGCTAAATTCTACAAAGTAATAGAATTTCCAGCCCAAGTATATAGATTTTATACGAAATTCTTAAAATATTAAGTCAAAAGTCGAATATATAAAATAGTAGAATTTTCATCCCAAAGCTATTATTTTTTAAAGAAAAGTTAGTTTTGAAAAAAATAATCGAATGTTCAACTAAAACAGATTAACTGTTTACAAAAAAGTATCAGCTTAAAACAAAAAAGATCACATTTATACAACAAAAAAATCATTTTTAAACAAAAAATACTAATTTTCAAAAGTATAATCTAATTTTCAACCAAAGCAAATTAATTGTCTACAATAAAGATTTACTTTAATCCAAAAAAAATGAATTATTACAAATAGAAATGAATTTTTACACAAAAATACGAATTTCTAACCAAATCCATCCTTTTTAAACCAAACTGCTAAATATTTAATCAAAAAGCTTTAAAAAATAGTGATTTTTGAATAGACAATTAAATTTTCAACCAAGTAGTTTAATTTTCTACCGAAATATAAAATTTTTAAGCCAAAATGATAATTTTTTGTTCAAAACAGTTGAATTTTAAACTTAAAAATATTATTTTATAATAAAAGGGTAATGTTTACCCAAGTTTTGGAATTTTTAACCAAAGCAAAATTCAACTGAAGTGTTGACTTTTTAAAACTGAGAAAGGATTTTCAGCCAAGAAGTAAAACAATTGAACTGAGTTGTTTAATTTTTAAGTTAAAAAGATGGACCTTCTACAAACAAACAAAAATATAATTTAAAAAAATTCAAACTAATAGTGGAATTTTTTAGCAAAGATTTCTAATTCTCAAGTCGAATTTTCTGCAAACAGTTGAATTTTTAATTCAGGTATATGGTTTTTGTATGCAATTGTTAAAATTTTAAGCAAAAAGACTAATATATATTGTATAACTGAAATGTTTGATTTTGCAACCCGAATTTATAAATTTTCTACAAAAATGTATGATAAATTATATCTTGAAAAATATGAAAATTCCTGCAAAAAACTTGGAATTATCAGGGAATTTGTTTCTAGCAAGATTTGAGTAGACATCCTAATAGAGTTTAGTGGAATCGTCGATTTTATTTAGTTAATTTGTTGTTTTTAAGAAGCAACGTAAAGAATAGTTCAAACCTCTGTTACGACCGATCAATGACTACGCAGGATTCAATAATTTATTGGTCAGAATATATCATTAGATACGGAAATGTCTTAAGGTCTCCAGCCGCCAATTTGGAATGGTGGCAGGTTGAACTATCGGATCTTTATGGCTTTCTATTATTCGCTATCTAAATTACTATTTATGTTTTTTCTATTTATAATTAAATATTTCTTTAGGTGGTTGAATGATCTTGTAACCACCAAAGATGCACCCTTATTGACGAAACTGCAGTAGTCTTTCTGTTACTGCGTAAAAATTTCGATTAATATTTGTATATTGATTGATCTGATAACTTTTCACTCAACTTCCATAGAATTGTACACTTTGCTTCAAAAGCTACTAGACTCTACTGTTTATAACTAGCTTTCGGGAAAGGTTTTCTGCAGATTTCCTCTCCCTTGACCAAAGTCCAATAAAATACATGTTCATCCATACATATGAGTAATAAAATAGTATAGGTAAATAAATTTCTCATTAGAAGATTTGTTCCCTATTTTCGATTTAGGGGCAAATTCGCGTGAAATCATCGTCTGCGCGTAATTTAATAGATATTTCCGTCCGGTTAAGAGGCAGTCGGTACGTATCGCTTTGAAAATCGTTTAAGGTGAAAGCATTTGGCTGCCCCAGGATTTCGAAGGAAAACTCTGATTAAATAAAACGTGTCTGATATGTAGGATTTAATTTAGAGAGGACCGACGCATTGAGGAGGGGCTCATCACTTCGCTCTAGGTTTCCGCTCCTTTCCGGAATAAATTGAAAATGATTGCGGAGACGCTCACTGATCGAACACTCCGAATGAATGGATTCCCGGAGGTAATGACAGCCTAGGGGCACCTAAATGCTTTGAAGTTACCCTCGACCTGATCAAATGCGATTTACCACTCGAATCGCACCTGTACCGCAATAGTGCATTTCACAACAGTCGAAGTGAAACTTTTTTTCAGAAAATTGCTCCCCGCAACTTCAGACAGTATACTCTCGAGGTTTTCTTTTGTTACTTTCCTTTTTTATTGTTATTGATAAAAACAGGAAAACTATGTTAAAAGGTCTATTTCTTTAGAATGAAGAATTAGATTCTTAAACAAAAAGGCTAAGTTTAGTATAATTGACCAATCGAGTCCATCAAAATTCTCTATTGGTTTGTGAAGTTACTTGCTATAAATCAGTGACAGTTCACCGATTTTAAAGTAAATTTTGAACTGGAATGGTTTAAAATTAAAATTTTATGAACATAAAATCCCTTTTTAGGTTCAAGCCTTTAAAGTTTTAATAATTTGGATTAAGTTATAAATTTAAAAATGATATAAAATCTTCTTAAGACAGGGTATCCCAGACTCAATTTTCGCGACTTATATGGCTGTATAAGCAAACAAAAAATAAATCGAAAATTCCTTTTCCAAAAATCAGTTGAATTTTTGGTCTGTGAGTTATCAAATGTTTGAGCTGGACCATTCAGGAGCGCCGCATGCTCACGCACACACGGTTGTTTATTCGGTGCTACTGATTGGTCCAACTTAAACATTTTATAACTCATAAACTAAAATTTTAACTGATTTTTGGAAAAGGAATTTTTGTGCGTCCCCCCTTGAAAACGTGCAATTGCATGCACGTGAAGCAGCCGTAATGTGGCAGCTTACAGTCCATGCGAAATTTGCGTATATTGATCTTTAGAAAAATTAAATCTGTGTACCCCACAGTCTTCCTTCTGCTAATTACGCCATTAAAATGTTCAAGAACACCAAACATCCTTTATCTACTTCAGAAGCTTGTTTTCAAGGAGGGTAGGACAAAAAGTATAGCGTGTATCAAGGGCGTACGGCATTTTGCCTCGCGTGAGTGCCACGCTCGCTTCGCTCGGCTGGAAAATTCACACTCGTCAAAATAACCGTATTTACGCCCTTGATACACAATGTACTATTTGGATTCTTTTTTGTTTCTTTATAGGGCTATATAAGTCGCCAGACTTGTGCCTGGGACACCCTGTATAATTCAGTCAAAATTAAAACAAATTGTATTCTTATCTATAACCTACTTTGGAGCGTGTTAATCTGAAATCACTTAATTTTCAATCTTTTATTTAGAATAAGGTAAACGTCAAATTAATCGCGACCGTAGCCCAACAATCTTTAGTCCAATGTTCCTGCTTTTTATTTAATCTGAATAAATGTAATTTCTACTTGCTATTATAAAATCATAAAAATAAGTGGGTTTTATTATTAATCGTTACTTTGGAATTATTTTTTTTTCAGAATATATTCAGAATATAACTAAGTTTCACGATTACTGGGATATTTGCCTTAATTAATTGTTGTAATCTCCAGTCAAATATTCTTCAATTCTATGTCCTTGAACATAAAAAAGTTTTACAATTGAGTTATTTTTAGTTTAAAAATTTAATATTCTAATTAATGAAATCTCTCCTTGCAAGAATCAATCAAAATTTTCTGTTATCTTCTATTAAAAGTAATCAAAATTCAAAAATTATTATTTTCAAACATTTTAAAATTTAAACTTGAAAGATATAAACTTGCTAAACGCGCGAAGTTTGGGCGCTTTTAATCCACTGTGGTCTAAGCTTCGAACCCTCGGGAATATATCTACAGCCAGTTTTTAAATAAGAAATAAAAAATGTTTGTACGGAAAACATTTGCATAGTTTGTTAGTTTTTATGTTAAGCAATGCTTTCATTGAATAGTTTTTGATTTAATTTTTTCGTCTGGCATATTTTATTGGCAACGTAATTTATTGGTCACCAGAATTCTAAAGAATTTGAAGAATTTTTAGTAAATTAAAAATAATTCCAGGTTAATTTCAAACAAATTTTAAATTCACCTACAAAAAAGGATTCCTAAAAAGGAAATTTCCTTCCACATATACTGCCGCCATTGCTTTTCACGAAATATCGTTCCTCGAATGATTTTCACAATTCTATAACCTTGTTTCATTTTATAGGCAAATTCTGTAGTTATTTATTGAAAATTGTAGGATATTTTAAAAGATTGTAAGATTTTTTAATCGATTCCAATAATTAGAAGGTACTTCAAAGAATTTTAAAACCTTTAGGGTATTTTTAATTTTTGCAATAAAATTTAAAATACTTTGAAAAGTTTGAATGAATTTTATCAGATTTTAAGGGGTTTCCATTGATTTAAGGATATTTAGAAATATTACAATGAATTTTTAGTGGTTTTCAGCAGCTGAACAGAATTTCAAAGGATTTGAAATATTTTAGGTTATTTTAAAAGATTTTAAGCCATTCTCAAGAGAGTTACAATTTTACAATTGATTTCGAAAGATTCCAAGGAATTCGACATGTATAAGGAAATTTGGTAATATTCCTAGGAATTATAAATTTGGCTCAATAATTTAAAACAAATCTCAAAGAATTTTGAACGGATTTTAAGTTATTTTAAAGGGTTTCAAATTGATTAGGATGTTTACAAAAATTCCAGGGAGTTAAAAAATTAATTTTAGTAGTTTAATCGGATTTGAAAGGAATTGAAATATTTTAGACTACTTTAAATGTTTCGAAGACATTTTCAAGTGCTTTAAGAATTTTCTACAGATTTGAAAACGTGGAGAGGATTGAAAATATGTTTTAGTAATCTAAAAGTTTTCAAATAATTTTAAATAGATTGAATAACTGAGCGTCCGGATTGATTAACTCGTCGAGCAAGTGAAACCGGGAGAAATGATTATCCAAACTACTCGTTGGACGAATATTTTTAGTCACAAAATCAATTTTTTTTAAATATAAGCTTGTCGAAAATAAGGCGATGGAACTTCTTATATTTTTTTCATCAGATAAGTATTTTTCATAATATAAAACTGAAACATATATAATACTTAAACTTAATACTTAATAAAATACTTAAACTTAAATACTATATATATAGACTTAAACATATATATAAAACTGAACAAATAACTTTTATGCAGTGATACATTTTTTCTCACTATTTAAATAAATATGAAGCTTTATTAAAAATTAGTGGAAACGTCCATTTTACTGTCTTAATTTGCAATTCAATATTATTAAACCATAGACGTCTTTTAGATATTTTTTCAATTTTTAGAGATTTCTGAGGTACATTTCGCTTGCACTTTAAAGTTGCAAACAGTTCCGATAAATATTTGCCCAACTTACGACGATTTCTTTCGTAAAAAGTATTTGAATTTTGCGAAAAACTTTCTTAAGATTTTCCTGCTTATTATTAAAAATACTCATCTGATAAAAACATAAAGCAGATCAGAGTTCTGTCTTATAATTCTGTACAAGCGTATATTTGAAGAAATTAGTTTTGTCACTTTTAAAAGTTCCGTGAAGCGAGACGTTTGGACAATTTTTACCCGTTTTCGCACGCTCGGCGAGTAATTCGATCCGGAGGCTCAATTTCAAAGCATGTCGAAAGTTTTTAAAGTTTTTGAATATTGTAGGGTATTTTAAAAGGTTGTAAGGAATTTTTAAGAGCTTTAAAAGTTTCATTGCATTTCAAAAGACATGGCAAGGATTAGCAATATTTTACGTTACTTAAAAAGTTGCCAGTATTTTTTAATAGATTTGAATAATTTGAAGGGATCCTAAAGGATTTTAAAAGTTTTTAAATAGATTAGGCTATGCTAAACGATTCCAAGGCATTTTCAAAAGCGTTAAAAACTTCCAAGGAATGTCAAAATAATTTAGAAATTTTTTAAATTATTTCAGCATTTTGATGCATTTTCAAGAGATTTGATATATATTATGTTATTTTAAAAGATTTCAAGGATTTTTGAAGAGAATAAAAAAGTGGTATGCGTTTTCCAAAGATGTAATGAAATCGCAAGATCTTTTTATAAATTTTCCAGAATTTAAATAAGTATCATCAAGGTTGCATAGAATTTTCTAAGATTTTATCATATTTTAATGGATTTAAAAAAGTGTATTTACAAGAAGTGCGAGAGTTTGTAGAGTTTGAAAGATTTGAAGAGATATTTAAATATTCGACCCAATTTATCTGAATTCATTTGGAACTTACTCTGAATTTTTCTAAATTCCTTCAATTCTATTGCTTTTTTTGAAGTTCTAAAGAATCTTATTCAATCAATCCCGGAGTCATTTAAAGTCAATTTGAATTCTTCTCATTTCCCTTAAATTTCTCTAAACTCACTCTAGTTTCACTTTAATCAATGACTTTTTCTGGTTGTTTAAAATTAATTTGAATAATTTTAAATCTCACTTGAACTGTTCGAAAGTTGTGTGTATTTATCCTGAATTTGTTCAAATTCAAATATAATTGTTACAAATATGGTGAAATTGATTTGAATTCTTTTAAATTCAAAAGAAAATTAGTCGCTTCATTATTGCGAATAATTCACTTTTTGCATTAGAAATTAGCCACTAATAGTTTTGCGAGTTCTTCGGTCAAAATAGTACATTTTTTTACTTTTTAGGGTTTCGTAGCCCTGGGCAGAAAGACTTAGAGTTTCGGTCAAGTGCCATGTCAGTTCTTCGACCTTTTTTTTTAAGTTGGGGAATTAAGGTTAAGCATGGGAAAATGAGTTAAGGGGTTATGAAGAAAGGGAAAGTAGGAGATATGAGGGGAAATGGGGAAGATAAAGTATTGAAATGAGGGTTTATGAGGTGAGGGAAAGTATCTAAGTAAAGTGAGAATAAACAGAGGGAAGAAAAGTAGAAACTTCGAGGAAAAATTGGGACAGGAAGAGTAGGGAAACAGTGGGAGGGGAGTTAGTGTAATTGAGAGGAAATTGGAGAAGGTAATGTGAAAAGGGAAGTAGGAGAAATAAGGGAGGGACGCAAGAGAAGTAAATATAATTCAGGGGAAGTATTTGGAATGATTAGAAATCAGAGTACGTAGTGGTGACGAAGGGTTGGCTCTTGAAGGGAAGTAGGAAAAGAAGAACGTTTGCTAGGGAAGCGAGGAATGGTAATGGATGAGAAGTAGGGAAAGTGAGGGGTGGGGAGATACTGAAAATTGAGGGAAATTGGTGAAGGTCAAGTATTAATAGTGAAGAGAGTCGTGCAAGTAAAGGGAAATAAGTAGAGGGGAACTATGAGAAGTGAGGGGTAATGAGAGAAGGAAAAGAAGGGCAGGGAGTGAGGGCAAGTAAGAGACGCAAGTAAAAGTGAGAGGAAGTAATGGGAAGGATTAGAAATCAGTGGAAAAGGGCAAATTGTAGAAGAAAGAATTTGGGAAGGGGGGAGAAAGGTTGAAGTGTGAAGAGGGGAATTAGAGGAATCTACGGGAATAGGGGAGCGAACGGTATGGGAGAAGGAGGATTGAAAGACTTAATTAACGTCTTCATAGGCTACGAAACCTATTTTTGCAATAGCGCAGTGATTACTTTTTCTAATTTTTTAAGTAAAGTGGTCTGTGAAATCCCTAATAATAGTAACTTAAAAATTCATAGATTTAAACTTAGAATTATTGTATTCTATTACTAAAAGATTATATATTAAGTAAAACTATATGTGACCTTGATGACTACACCTTCCTTTGACCCAGCATTTCTCTTTAGGAAATTTTACTTTCCATTTCTGTCTGTGCTTCTGATAAGGCTTTTATTTCATGGAATTAAACTAATTTATCAAATGGGAGAAAACTTTCCAGAGGCCTTTGCGACTCATCGGAAGTGCTCATCAGCTTGGTCAAAGGATTGATCAGTAGTCATGGATGTAGATCGAAACTTTTCTGTTAGTACTAATTTTCTGCTCACCACTGGAGTTGTAATTAACTAAAGCTAATATGAAAAATATATTTAGGAATCACAGTCCCCTATTTCTCCTTTGTTTGGAGCTATGATTAATTTCCTAAAGTAGTTTCTTCTTATGTAAATTGTTAAAGAGAAATGGAAAAAAGAGAAAAATAATAATGCAATATTATCGATTTAATATTGTCTCAAAAGAAAAAAAAATCAAATACTCAGTTGAGATACTTAATAGAAGATTTAACATGTAATTACTTTAATAGCAAATAGTATATACAAATTATGCAAGTGAACATTTCTTTGTGGAGCTTCTTGAAAGCTATAGTCAGTATTAATATTTTATGCACTTATTGCATTAAAGTTATAACTTTTATCAAAAAATTTCTGATCTTTTTTTATAATTCTACATATTTAAGTGTTAAGAAGCAGCTACTTTTATCACCTTTAATTAATACTGCCCTGGCATTGACATTGGTAAATGATATGCTGTACAATGCTATAAATTCTCGCTACAACAATTATTAAATGCAAAAAATACTATAAGCTGTCTTCCAATAACAGCAGATTACTTCAATTATTGAGAAAATTTAACTAAAATAAAGAATTTTACTTGTACTTGAAACAGTTTCACACTTTATATCATGAATATTCCGTTTTCTTAAATTTATTAAAATATTCTTTCTTTAAATTAAGAAATAATTGGTGTCATACTTCAGACAATCGTGATAAGTACATTATTCAAATTATTTTACCAGTGAATTAATTCAATTACTAACTCAATTCCCATTAGGAAAGAATTGTATTGCTTAAGCAATTGGAAATCGACTTCATTTTTTAACCTCTAATATCATTTGTTCCAATCTTCTCCTTTTTGGCTGAAAATGTAACTATTTGGTTGAAACTTAGTCTTTTTGTCTTGATAGTTCAATCTTTTTATTTAAAATTCCTCTTTTTGGATCGAAAAATATTTCTTCTTGTTTTAAAATAACATTTCTGGTTGAAATTGGACTATTCTCCTCAAGAGTCGTCTTTTTGGCCAAAACATTCAACAATTTTATTATTTTGTTGAAAACTCAACTATTATATTTAGGAAACATTTTTAATCAAAATTTGTACTGTTTTGTTTTTTAGAATTGATATTTTATGATAGAAAACTTATACTTCATATTTGAAAATGAACTTTAATGTTCAAAATTAAACTTTTTGGGTTATGAATTGTGTTAAAGTCTTCTTTACTTATCAAAAATTGTACTCTTTGTTTCTTGAGAATTGATTTTTTATCGTAGAAAACTAATCTTTCTTGGTTTAAATTTAAATTGTCTTAGTGGAGAACTATCTTTTTAGTTAAGAATTAAAATTTTCGGATTGAACCTTCAAACTTACTTTAGATAATTTTACTTTATTTTAATTATTTTGTTAATAGTTGAACTACTTTGTCTAAACATTTAAGTTTTTAGATTGAAATGTAATCTCTTATATCAGAAAATGTTTTAAGATTAAAAATTCAACAATTTTGGAGAACATTGAAATGCGCCCTATGATGTCATACATTCATCTTTATTGGTTTAAAGTAACCTTTTTCGTTGAAATTCTGTCTTCAAAAAAATTCTTATTTTTGGGTGAAAAATTAAAATATCTTGTTAAAAGTGTAACCATTTACTTGTTAGTGTAACAGTGTCGTAAAAAACTTATTTTTTTCTTAAAAATTCATTTTTTTGGTTGAAAGTTAAACTTTTTTGTGGAAAATGCAATAAACTGGAACTTGGAATTAAAGAGTCTGAGTATACGGCATTCCTGGAACTGATGGCCTCCAGATTTTCATAATAATAGGTACCGAAAAGTCAAAATATAGAATATGTTCAGCCACGCGTGACAAGCAGCTCGAGAGCCGCACTCTCAGCACGTTAGTTACAGCAGGTTGCATCATGCTTCCATATCCAACAGATATCTTTCATTCATCCCTGCCTGGTTACTTTTGGAGTTTCTGGATTCACGGTAAACGTGATATGGTATCTAAATTAATTTTATTTACAAGAAGTTAATCCCCTATTGTTTTCCTTTTTTCATGAGAACGCGCCCTACTTACCCTAGATTAAGAGCATTTGGACTCGTTCAGCTGCAGGTATTTTTTTGTGGCGTGAGCTTCATATAATTGCGGAAAAAGTTTGACGAGAATTGTAAAGGTGGAAGCCTCGGTAATCTTCTTTTGCCGAAACCATTAGCCATAGAGGTCGTCGTTGAAGACGTGAGGAAGAAACGCAGCAGCTCGCATTACGTCTACACTCGATGCTCTGAAAAGTGCTGCACTGCTGCCAGCAAGAAATCGAGGAGCCGGTACTTAACGGACTTCGATAATCGATTAAAGGGACTATGTCGATGGCAGTTCGCTTCTCCCACATCTCAGAGCATCATTCAACGACTCGAAATGGGCGGGAGAGAAAAAAAATGTGAGGGATTTTCAGTGTTGGACGCGTCTCCATTCCGAAGGAGGAGGTGAAAATACTTGAAGGATCTTATCGATTTTCATTTGAAGATTTATTACTATTTTTAGCTACGTTCCATTTTATAGCCTTTTAAACTAATTCGATTATATGGAAAAGGCGTAAAATATTTGAGGACCAATTTTTCTCAGTTTTAAGAGCCAGGGAGTTCAATATACGGTGAGTATATTCCCGGAAGCGATTGCGATGGGAGAATTAAGTTGTACCTGTCTGAAGCGAAACTTCAGCAGTTTTACAAGTTTTAACCAAGTACGTCGTACTTTCAACTTTGATTTAATGAGCGTGGTTACCAACTCGTTGGCTGCTTTATCGATCTATGAAATATGCTGAAGAACATTTGAGGAGCCGAAATGAGTCTTTAAGAAAGAGCTGATGGGTTGAGAAGGTCATCAACAGGTTGAATTGGATTCTCAACAAATCTAAATTCAAGAAGGAGCCTGGTTCAGGACGCTTAAAATCGGGTGTTTGTTCCGAATTCTTTAAAAATAACGTATTAGGGCAACCTTTTTAAAACTGTCAGGGTATTGACTTAGAAAGAGTGGTGAGGACATCTCCCGGCTGTCTCGTTTTGAAGGTAGTGAGTGAACACTTTAGCACCTCCAATTTGTTTTTGGAAATCAGCAATCCAGAATTCTCCGATTTTCAATGAAAGTATGCTATCGATGAACCTGAAACTTTTATAAAAACAAATCTTGAATATTTTTGTTGCATGAATTATAGGAGAATTATTTGTGAACATTTAAAATTAATTTCTAAAGTTCTTGCATTTTCGTACTTTTTAATTTTAATTTTCTTTCTAAGTTTTGTCAAGAGCATAATTTCCTTAGAAGTAAGAGAATTCTGGATTTTTTTATATCAGATGATAATTAGAGGCGCTAAAGAGTACATAAATTCACCACCTCTGCCATCGAAACAATCGGGAGATGTCCTCACGACTTTTCGTAAATCAACAATTCTTAACTGTACAGTTTTCTAAAGACGTAAACCAATATATATCCTGACATTTTTACAAAGTTTTCTTTAGAATTTTATTTTGCAAAAATTAAAAAAAAAGTTGTTTTAAGCATTTTAAACCAGGTTCACTCTGTAAATGATTCTTTTATCTAAACCCGGGATCATGATTTTACAGGGTTGCCGGTTTTCAGATAAAATCTGAAAATAAGGAAAAAATCTATTGTTTCATCTGTTTATAAAAGATTATGTGTTAGAAGATTAAAGTTCTGGTCCTTGAATATTGTTTGTCAGGAAAAATGAAAAATTGGTCAGACAAATATTAGGAAATTTTGAGAATGAAGTATTGTGACCACCTTGATATAATATTCATGCTAGTACTTTTTTCTGCCTTATTTTTCTATTTGTAATTCGTTTTTTTACATTCTGATCCTAATAAGAAGGTATTGGTTTTACTTAAAATTGGTCTTAATCCGCTTGTCTACAGTCTGTAAACACGACACATTTTGAATAAATGATCATATTGGATTCAGCTTTGGCAAACTTTTTTATTTACTAAAAAAGGAAATTCGTTAGTCAGCTATTTTAGGTAAGAATTCAAAAAGTTTAAGCTATTTACAAATTTTTAGAAGCATTTTTTTAAGATTAAAAAATTCTTCGTAGGGGTTTTCGTAGCGCTCAGAAATTCAAAAAATTAATGCTCACGACTTTTTATCGAAAAAAATATCATGTTTGTAGTATTTTTAAAATTTTAATTAAACGAAAATGAACATTTTAAGCGAAACAACTAAAGATATGGAATAAAGTCTAAAGAAGAAAAAAGTTGCTTTTTGAAAGCACCACAAGATTATTATAATAACTTTTTGATCTTTTTTGAAATCGAAAATTCAAATTCTGATCGCACAAAAAATAATGATCAATAAACATACAATCTTTCGGTCACACTATGCAAGATACGATAAAACCCAAAAAAAGAGCTACGAATGTATTGATTAGCTTTTGATTAGACGCATACTTGATGTTATAATCGTGAAAAATTACATTACAAATAAACAAATTGAATTTTTTGACAAAAGACATAAGGTAATATAAAATTCGTAAAAACGAAATTGATTTTAAATTAAATCTGAAAATTTGCTTTTACTGGTTTTCTCGAAAGACGGGTGATGAGAATGTGTTGGCTAAAGCCGAAGGAGCTTTAACAAAAGAGAATTCACAATCACTAAATTTCAGTTGTCGATGGTTTGACCTATAATTTTATAGGTCCTATGCCAAATTGTGGGTGACATGGAATGACCGATCGCGTACCGCGAGGTAAATAAATTACCGACGATTGGTAAAATTCTAATTTTACTGCACTCAGCCATTTGTGCTTAAAAATGTATTTAATTTTGTAATTTAATTAAATGTATGGAATTTTTCACATAAAAATTCATCTTCTTCCTGAAAAGCGTATATTTTCTACTTGAAAATTGAAGTATTTGTTTGCAAAGTTGTATTTTCGGTTTTAAAATCCTTTTAAAATCTATTAAGAAAAAATCAAATTTTCGCATTGAAAATGCGACGATCATCTAAAGTTTCTTTAGTTTGGTTGAAAGTAAAACCTTTTGGTTGAAAATTCCTCTTTCTTGCTTTTCGTTACGCATAGAACATTATTGTTAAAAATGCATTTTTTTAAAGATTCAACTGTTTGGGTGAAAATATTTTTTTAAGTTTAATCTTTTTTTGTTTAAAAATTCTACCACTTGTTTGAAAATTTTTTGTGAAAAATTTGTCTCTGGTTGGCAAATTTATCACTTTAGTAGAAAATACATCTCCTTCGTTGAAAATTCGTCTACTTTGTTGAAATCTCGTATTTTAAACATTAAGATTATCTTTTCCATTTTTTGGTGAAATTTTATCTTTTAGATTTTAAGATTCACCTGTTTTCATAGAAGTTTCATTTTTTGTGTTTTTGAAATAAGAACTAAGAAATAAGAAAGGTTACAAATTCAGCAACTTCGTTAAAAATTAAATTATTTCATAAAAATCTATCAATTTGTTAAAAAGTCATCGTTTTGGTGGAAATTAGTAAAGAGATAAAATTTTTTTTAAATTTAATTTAACTATTTTTCGGCCTAAAAAAATTCGATGTTAAAAAGTTTACATAATTTAATGCTGGTATTTAAATATCACTGGTAAGGTAAAATGAAACATTTGGTAGGGAAATTTCAGGGAATGAAAAGAAAATTGATTGCTGATTATTTTTTATATTAGTGAAATCTATTTGAAACTAGAAACTTATACAAAGCAGAAGATCCCTCTCGGTCTAATGGTATTTCCACCTGTCGAGAGTAAATCTCATAACTCGAGAAATTTGCAAATGGCTCTAACTTTTTTTAACCCGTACATTTACGAATCCTAATTTCCCTAATTTTCTAAAGTGACTAGTCACGTTACGAATACCCATTACAGCACTTTTGTAAATAAAAGATTTCGTTTTGAACTAGATGACATTTCATGAAGATCGAAAACCACTTCTGAAAAAGAGTTTACCGTTTAATACAGTGAATAATAAAGGCAATTTAATCCAACGACCCCTGGGAAATCATATCTGCTAGCATTGCATATCGGGTTGACACGAGTAAATATATGAAAACTTTCTGAGAACAAATTCATGGTCATTTACCAATTCAAAGTATAAAATATTAGTTTTTTATTTAGAACGTAATCAAAAGATTAAACTTTAAATTTCTTTCTACAAAAATATAAACAATTTTAATAAAGCAATTCAGATGGAATTTTTGAATATCTAAGGAACATCTCGTTATGATAAATAGAGAGGAAAGTTTTCATCTTTTAAATTCATAAAAGTAACTTTTATGTCAGTGAGAATTCATTGCCAAGTAAAATTTAAGAAAACTTCTCGAGAAAACTTAGTTAAAGAAAGGCAATACGGAAGTAAGATGGAGTTTCAATAAAAGAGGATCAAGTTAAGCAAGCGTATATCTCATGTATGCATTCTTTAGCAGAAAAATTAAGAAAAAAGAGATATATTTTTCATTACTATTTCAGATATTTTTTAAATACAATTTTTTAATCATAAATCTAAGAAATTTAAAATTGACTGAATGGCATCCACTTTTATAAATTACGAAAATAATATGCCTCTCTGATAAACAAATTACGAAATCATATTTCTCTTTATATTTTGCATAATAGCGTATCATAAATTCTTATATTGTAATATCCTTCACCAGAAAAAAAGAACGATTCAAATTTACATAAACTGCACATTCTGCTTAACTTTACATACGTATTCTATTTTTATTTTAATATAGTGTGTCCATTCACGCTGAAAATCTGGATTAAAAGATTTTAATATTAAATAATTATATCTTGAAGTGAAGTTTGAGTACCTATGAAAATAAATAATTAAAGAAAGTATTCGTCAAATTTGTGGACTATAGCAACACATTAATTTTTTTTAAATATAATTCATTTCTTTAAATCTTCTATAGTGATTATACGATTACATCTAATAATATCATCGTTACTTAATTTTATGTATAAAAAGTACCAATTCATTGAATTATTTATAATTAAATCGTGTAATTATTGCATCCTTACTTCTAATATGCTTTTAGTTTGTAGATTTTTCAATAAATCTATTTAATAATAATTAAACAGTTTGTTGATGGATAATTGAAAGTTATATTCATATTATGCAAAACGACACCTGGAAGAAATTTGAAATTATCAGGGAATTTTCTTCAGAATTTGATTAGACACTTCAAAATGTTAATACATAAGATCATGGAATATACTTAATTCAAACTAAATATCTGACTAAAGTCAGTTTAGATTTATATCTGTTTTTTAAATAATTATTGTACTAAATACTAATATACACATTTATTTTGTGTTTCAGGTACGTATGACTCCCACAGTGGACTATTTTCTATTTCAAACTAGAACTTCATGACGATACTGGTACGTAAAGGTTAAAGTGGACAATGTCAAGCTCCTTAAAATAACATTTTTTAATGTTTAATGAGTTTAAAAAAATTAAATTTTAAAATACAAATCAGAGTGTATAATCATCTGCAAAACCGGGAATTGTCAGGCAATGTTAGCAATGATTTCTCATTCGTAAAACCAAATTTACAGGACTTGTATTATACTTATTTGTATCGAATTTCTTTTCATCATTTTTACTGATTTCACTAATCTGATTTATCGTATGTGTAGTATTATTACTTTACTGTACTATTCCAGACATTAGGAAATTTAAAAAAATTTCACGGAATTTTCCAGAGCTTTAATATGTAAAAAAGTTTCAAGGGATTTCATAGGATTTAAAAGGATTTGAAACGTTTTCGTACGTTTTAAAATATTCCGAAGAATTTTTAATAGATTGCAATACTCTACTGAATTCAATAAATTGTATATATTTTTTAAACCTTTTGTTTAATTCATCTAGAAATCTGTAAACTCGTCTTTAATTCTTAGGCATTTCATGAAATGCTATTGAATTCTCTGGAATTTTTCTACTTTTATTTCAAGCGCACTGATTTCAATGAATTTTTCATATATTTGAATTATTTTCAATTAACTTGATTTTTTAAAAGTTGTCTCTATTTCATGAAATTTTTTAATTTCTCTTAAATTCCTCTCAATTCGTTATAATTTTGTGGTAATCTGTGGAATTTATTGAGTTTTTTAATTTTTTCAGATTTGTCACTTTTCGGGTTCGAAATTATTTACTTTTGATCATTTCTCGGTTTTTGCGATTTCTGCAAAAAAAATTTGTTCACGAATTTATGCGTATTTGAGTTTTTGGCTTCGTTTTTCAAAAAACTCTCGATTTTTTCTTTATAGTTATATAACTTTTGACCTAATTAGGATATTGAAGATTTCGTTCCACATTCCAGTAGAGTTTATCACTTTATCTGGAAATACTAAAAGTCCATTTTCTCAAAAAATGTACACTTGTATTTTTTAAAGAACTTTTTTAACTCTGCAAACTATTATCTTACCATTTTTTCGAATCTGTTGTTCAAAGCAAGAAAAATACCCCATATAAAATAATAGTGGGGTTCTTTGAGAAAATCGATTTTTAATATTTTCAGAGAAACCGCATAACTTAATGAAGAATTTTTTCTCACAAATCTCAAAACTACGCATCACCTAATTTACCCTACAAAACCAAATATTTTGTTCCCAAGAGATTCTGCAACTTCAAATGTAGAACCTGCCTGACTTGAAATAAATTCGGATGAATAATTTAATACTAAATGCCAAATACTTATTATTAATATTATGCTTTATATACAAACGTCATATTTCTCCGCCTTGTAGGAACTATCATTATAGAATTTGGATCAATATTAACATAACATTTATGATTTAATAAGTCTTATGATAAAAGTCGAGGTATAGGAAGATAACAAAAAAGCTAGAGGCAATCTGCAATATATTTTTGTTATTTGTTTTAACTCGGGATGAATTCAAGTTTACCTAGACGAGAGGGGGAGATAGACGAAGGCTTAGTGATATTAAACAAGAAAATAAAATAAAGACGGGAATAAGAAAAGAGAATTAAATGAGAAAAGACGACGAAGCGCCGGCATAAATGAAAAAAAAGTTTAGCTTTTTGACAGAAAAGGGGATTATCGACATCCTGTCAAGAAATGCTATTTTTTACGCAAGAGTAGTTTTTCCTTCTTTGCAATCGATGTATATTTTAACTTCTTTCATTGCAATGACTGATCGTGATGGCTAATGTCACAGGACTCCTAATGGACACCTGAAAGTCTCCTCTTCAGTAAATTGGGTTCTTTTGTAACCGAGAAAAAGTTTTACTTCCAGATATCTTTTTAGAGTTTTGTAGGCCCAGGCAGAAACCCTAATAGTTACGGTTCGGAGTCCGTCCGTCGTACTTTTTCACAAGGACGGGAAGTCAGGGGAAATGAGGTAAATTATAAGAGGGGAAATGAAGGAAAGGAAAGAAGGGAAATGATGGTAGGAGAGCAGAGGAAGATGGTGAATTAGAGGAGATGGGTGTGGAGAACTGGAAATGAGGTGGAGTTAAGTAAGGGTAACCAAGGTAATGGAAAATAAGGGAAGTGAAGAAAATGACGGGGAGGTTGTGGTGACCACCTGCTATAGTTTTATATGTATTTTAATGTCAGAATAACTACCACATGTAACCAAATATTACATTTCATCCTATAAAATCTGTGGGAGCATGCAAGCATGCTCCCACAGAGGTTAACTAAGGAATGTAAGAGAATCTAGAGTAAGTAAGTGAAGTAGTAAAGTGAGGGGAAGGGGAAAAAATTATTACGAATAGGGATAAGTTGGGGAGCGTAAGTTAGGACCGGGAAAGAGAAGCAAGGATATGGGAGTGTTAAGTGGGGAAACGAGAATAGGAAGTAAACGAGGCAGAGGCTGGGGAAGAGATTATGAGCGATGAAGTGGGAAGAGGGGACTAGGGGAAATTAAGGACGATATGGGAGGGAAAGCATGGGATTGGGAGCTTGAACGACTTAATTATAGTTTTATAGGCTAAGGAAACCTGTTTTGTAGGCGCGCGAAGCCTACTTTGATTAATTTTTCACATTTTCATCCTAATGAGCAGATTTTAATTTTATGTGAAATTTGACTTTATCGATTTTCATCAAATCTCCACGTTTTGGGGCCCCTGAGTCATAAAAAAGAGATATACACAAAATGTTGGGAAGAAAACATTTTCGTGTTAAAAAGATAAAACAATTTTCTGCGATCATTTATTTGACAAGACATATTTTGCACTTTAATCTTTAAAAATGCTATTAAAAATTAAATCTTTTATTTTTCCGTAAAACGATCCAAGATACGACAAAAGATGAGTGGACCAAAATTGATCATCAGTAAAATATCTACAAATTTGTTGTTAATCATTTTATAGGTCGCATAATTTTCGTTTTAAACTTAAAAGATAACATTAAATATTTAAAAAATTAAACTTTTGGATATCCAACAGAAGATCCGATCAAAATGAAGAGACACAAGTTATTCAAACAAAAGAAATGTACCAAATTATTCTTTATTTATTTTTAGTGTAGTGTGTTGTTTTTGTTTTTATCGTAATAGATTACAGTTTAAAAAAAATGAATTTCTGGAAAAACGGCAAAAGATAGGAAAAAATTAAATTACAAATAAACAAACTACTCTTTTGGAAAAGGAAAAAGGGTACAATAAAATGTTAATTAACCAAATCTGTTGCCCAAATTAAATCTACACATTTGCTTTTGACCTTCTATTTTTACGAGACTCATGGTAATAATGCATTCGTTAAAGCCGAAATATCTTTATCAAAAGAGAATTCACAATGACTAAATTTCAATTGTCGGATGTTCAACATTTAATTTTTTTAATTCTTATGCACAAATGTGGAAGAAGTACAATGATCGAGCTCAAAACGCGACATCCAAAAGGTTAAATTCTTTTAAAAAAGGAACTATTTACTGCTACTAACTTGTTTATAAACAAAAACATATGTTACATGTGTAAAAAATTATAAATGATACACATTAAATATATATTGATGAGGTTTCAGTAGCAAATATTAAAATTGAGGAATTAAAAATTGCAAATTGTTAAAATTGAAGAGTATTCAATTGCAGTTATGTATAATTGTAGAACTTTGAATGATATATTACCATTGTATATTGCATATTATTCAGAAGAATTAAAATGGAACAAGTATATAGTTTTCAAATTTTAAATGCTATAACTATGATGATTTCCGTTATAAAAATTTCTTCGATTCGGAAGATTTAGAATTGAAAACTTGCATTTTGATATCCAAGATCATCATTTTTAAAATTTACATTGATAAATTATTCAATTTTTAAGTATAAAAATTTATAATTTATAGATGATAAACATTTTATAGTTCTGTTATAAAATGCAACTATTCGGGTGAAAATTATTACTTTTTTTTTTAAAATTCAACTACACCAAAGTCATGGTTTAGTAACCGTGACGGGGGTTTCCTACAAGTAGCCTTGTTTCTAAGTCGGGAAAATTAAAACGTAAACCGTTAGGATCGTCTAAGGCCATTCCAATTAGAATTCATAATATTTCGCAATCTCCTCATATGAGTATCCACGCTCTGCGCCTTTCCACTACCCCGCTGGTGTTTTCCTGGCAAGAGTCGCAACCGTCTTTCTTCCCTTCAGCTGAGAAACGTTTGAGCCAGCATTTCTAGTAATTCTTAAATATGGGGTTACTAAAACGCTGCTCTGGTGCATTTAGTTGAGATTTCATATTGTTTAGATGAGTTTAAGAAAAATTAACATTAACAAAAATAAATATATCAACTTATAAAAGAAAAATTATTCAAAATTTTTATTTGAAGTAAAAACGTTTCTCCCTCAAATCAAAAAATTACATGTGAGCATAGGGCGCAATATCAATAATACTAGTGTACGTCAAACCTCTAAAAAATTATGAGTATCTAACGAAATATTTTTAAATGTTTAAAACATTAAAACGAGACTTTTCTTTATTTATAATTAATGGAAAATTAAACTTCCTTCATTATTCCAGAAAAAAACCTAATTACTATTATTCAGAGAGCCTTGTTCATTATTATAGCTATGAAGATTCAAAGTCAAGTAGAAATTTAAGCCTTGGCACAGAGAATGTTAAATAAAAAAAATAGATTTATTTTCAAGGATTTCCTATTTCTTGTCGTAAAAGTATACATTTCATTGTATAAACTATGTCATGTATCATAAAGTGTATCAAATTTGGCCGTTTTTTTAATTTTCCGATAAAAAAGAAACATTCCGTGCAGGATTTTTCAGATAACTGATCTTACATTTTCTCACGTCTCACGACAAACTCCGTAACGGTAGATTGTTCGAATTAAAATATTAATCTGCAGACTTTCGTATCGAAGAATATCGAAAATAATTGAATACTTTTTTGCGGTTCCGAATCGAATGAACCTCAGCACTTCCTAATCGATAATATCCTAATCGGATTATACACAAATTGCCATGAATTAGATATGAGCACTGATCCGACCAGCAGACATCTTGAATTATATAATGCAGATTGGTTCATGAAGTTTAATAAGATAAATGCTGCATAAAATAGTGGAATTGATTTTCTTAGTTATTATTAAACAATTGAATTCTATATTTTCATAATATCGTTCCTTGTTTCGTAAACCAATTTTTATTTCCACGGAAAAAAGCTCGCGATTTTTGTTTTTTATAATTTTGTCTTGTAGTTATAATTTTCTTGTATAGATAATTGTGAATTCTTTTGAAATATAATGATTTTCTAATACAAATGTCAATTTTCGATCACAAACACTAACATAATTCGAAATGTTGCAATTTTGTAAAGCTTGTTATGTTAAAGGAAGTGAATCATTCGATTTAAATCTAATAATTTTTTATTTTAAATGCAAATTTCCGATGAAAAATATGAACATACTCCATAATTGTTAAACGACTCAAACTCTCCAGGAAATTATCAGATTCATGTTTGTAACTTCGAATTTTCGATGCACAGCGCCCAAGAAAGCTAAGCAATTTCTAAAATTATGAATATTCGTTGAAATCTGGTAATTTTTTTATAAAAATACCAATAATTTATGAAAAAAAAGTTAACATGAAATTGTTCAGAATTCTAAATATTCATTGACACAATAACTATTTTTAACTACGAATTTCTTAGAAATGAAAATAAAACATGAATCCAACGATCAAATTTATGAGTTTTAAAAATTAAAAATAAATGAGAGAGGATGATTCAAATAATTTTTGTTCTTGAAAATGTCAGTTTTCGCCACAAAATGCTAATTGAACCGAAATATGTAAATTATCGATTTCAACGAGAAAAACTGGTTAAAATACCCAAAATTTAAAGAAATTTCAATACTTGTTCTAAATTTTATAATATTTTTTATGAAGAAAATTTAATAAGTTCTAGAATCTAAACAATCTACAACAATTAACCGAAAAACAGCTTTTAAAAGTTC
>JAWWLR010000054.1:43571741-43581784 GCA_035041075.1 Acraspis erinacei
AAGGATATGGCAAATATAAAAAATGCAATAAATGTAGGTCTGCGTCAGTATAAATAATCAGAATGACTTGGAAAAATTATACAACCAAGCAACGTAAGAAACGAAGTATACTACTAGCCGTTACTGAGAGGATAAAGGGGTGGGGGTTGGGTAGATGGGTAGATGGGTAGATAAATGAGGGCAGAGAGACTTAATGAGAGCCGCGGGCGCATTCATATTTATGTGAACCATCCAACCTAGCCAACACAGCCCAGCACTGAATCACACCCCGCCCGGTAACTCCTACCCCTTCGGGAGCTACCACCCCCACGCTCTGTGATATTCAACCGCAACTATTTATTTTTTTAATTCTACTTGAATAATTGCCATCACTTCCAAAAAATGACATTCTCTAGTTTTGGATAAACGCGCAGTGCATTGTTGACATTTCACTCCATAAACCACATGATTTATGTGGGAGGGGGCGTCCTAGTGGGAGACAATGACGAAAAACGATAAGAAATGTTGTGGAAATTGACCTCTTGAGTTATAGGGATGAGGGGAATTGACGCCATTACGTCACATTTTTGACATTTCAACCCTATAGAAAATCCATGTATCCAGAATTGTAGAATGAACTTTCAGTAATTAAAATAAAAGATTTTAATAAAGTTATAAAGACTTCTGTATGGGTACAATTAGGTTAGTAGTTTGAGTTTTTCCATGAGTCTGTAGAAAAATTACCCGTAAAAACAAAGATCTTTTTACATTTTTTAAATTACTGCTACCCTAAAGGTACTTGAGATTTTCATTACATTAAATTTTTATTTAAATCTGCCCTCAGTAATCCGTGTACTTTTACTTGATTTATCTGAGGAGGAATTATTTAGGATTTTGTATGGTAAAAAAATCGTAAAAATTTTTAATCGTAAAAAAAGGGTATGGTCCTGTGCAAATTTTCATTAAATGAGGTGGGTTAAAATCAGAGAGTGGATTCAATCAGAACCGGTGATAACCCGTGGGCTGCATCCGATTTTATTATAAATACTAGCATTTGCCTGGAGATTTGACCAGTGGAGAGGAAAACCGCAGAAAAACACCTCCCGAGATCAGCCGTTTTTTTACAGTCGAGTGTGAAGCCGACATTCCACCCTATCCACCTAATGCATGCAATCACCTTCGGCGTCAAACCTCTCGTTTAACATTAGTTAAACCGCAGCGAATACACGACCCGGTCGTACGTTGCAAAAATGTTCACCCATCCGATTGCTACCCGCCGATTCACCTCACAGCTAATGCCGTCGATATTATAAAACTTAAAAATTGCACAGTGCTTAATTATAAATATTCAAAAGTAACAAAATTGATTGAATTAAAAAATTTTAATTCTTCAATTTTTAATATTTATATTTGAAAAGTATGTAATTAATTTTTTTTTAAATAGTTCAATTTTAATGATAAAAAGTTTAAACCTCTTAAATTTCTAAATTTAAATTTTAAATCTAAATATTAACTTAATACTAATTTTTGGGTCAAAATTCTTAAATTTTGATTATTTTGTAGATCAAAATTCAAATTTTCAATTCTAAACCTTCTACACTGCAGAAATTTCAAATAAAAATCGTTAAAATTGCCGAATTTTCCTATTCAAAGTTAAAATTCGCACCATTTATTAATTTTGCGAACTTTCAACAAAAAATCAAAACTCTTAAATTTAATGATTTAGAAAAATGAATTTATAATTTTTAAGAGTTACGATTAAAAACTCTACAATTTTAGATATCTATGTTTACAAATTAAAAAAAAATTAAGACTGAATATAAAAAGTCAAGTTTTAAATTCTCAATCTTCAAAAATAAAGAAATTCGAAGTACAAATGATGAAAATTAAATTTTTTTAAATATTCAACTGTAAATGTGCATAATTTTTTATAGCTAATTGAAAATTCTCTAAATTTCTCAAATAGAAGTATTAAACGAAAATCATCAAAGTCACAACTTTTCCATTGAAATCTAAATTTTACGCATGCATAAATGAAAATTCTTAATGTGGATGATTCTCAATTCAAAATTCAACTTTCAAATTCTAATTCAGAATATATACTAAACTGGAATAATAGAAATTATAGGTAAAATAAAATACAGCAATGCACCTAAAAATGGATGAGTTTTTGTTTATAGTATTATTGATTTCTGTAATTATGCAATAGTAATGATATGAGTATTTAAGAATTTCCTTTCATCATAAACCTTCATGAAAGCTTGTACTATTAAACACTTTGTTGTCCTTTTGTAAAGTTACATTCATAATTTAAGGAACATTGTTATTTAATTTTTCATGTAAAAAGTATAGTTTCTACTAGATATATTTTATATATTTATAAGAACTGAAAAAAATTCATTTAATTCGAAATTAACCTTTACAGATTGATTATGGAAGAGTTTATAAGAGTATTATTCAAAACCTTGAAGGGATATAAGACCAGAATTGTCTAAAAAATAGTATAGTCAACACTTGAAAGGACCCATATTAAGAAAAATATACTTAGAGAAATCTCGAGATACCTAGGAAAACATCGAGAATTTTGCTGGAATTTTCTTTAAACTTTGTATGCACATTCTGAAAATTTAATAAATAAGATAGTAAGATATACTTAATTTAAACTGAAACCTTACTATAAAAATTTAATATTTCTATCCTAAATAATTCTTTAACATCATTATTGTAATAATTACTAAAATATAAATTTATTTTATGTTTCAGGTACGTATGAGTCATACAATGGAGTATTTTCTATTTAAAAATAGAACATAATGATCGTGTTGGTATGTAAAAGACGTTATTGGATAAGTGCTGTCAAAATGAATTTAATTTTTTAATAAAAACTTATATATTTTAATTCATCGCGTTCTTGTGTTAATTTTTTTTCATGGTTACTATTTGTATAATTCACTTTTAATAAACTAATAGGCACGAAAGCTTCGTCCAAAATTTCTTGGTTTCAAACCAAAGTAATTTTTTTTAACAATTTATTATTATTCATTACATTAATCTCTTAGAAAAATGATAGAAAGTTCTGGATTTCTCTGGTGAATATTGTAGTGCTCTGATTTGTATGAATTTGGCCTTACGGTATAGTCGTTATCGCATAGATTACGAGCATCATGCTTCTTCTTCTGTGATATTTATTTTTCATAAATTAGCTTCAAGGAAAAAAGTTCAGATACTAAAATTCGTTAAAATTAATATCACAATTAACTTTTGTATAGTATTTTAATTATGAGTAAAGCAGTTTTTTACGTAATAAAATTATATAAATTATACAAAATATGTTGAAATAATGAAAAAGACATTAATTCTAGTCTTTTATTACTCTTATCAAAATTATTTGAGTTTCTCAAGGTAAAATCAAATTAATGATACACGTGTCAAAAAAAATGTCGACGTCTTTATTTAATTTTATATTTTGCAATAAGAATAATATTATTCGTATAATTTGCGATTTTTAAAAAATAAATTTGGATTTCATTTTCATATTTTCTATTATGCCTCGATATAAGTTTCATCATTAAAATATGTATATATATATATATATATATATATATATATATATTCTGAATATAACTTGCAGGTTCTCATTTTTTGACCATTCCACAATAATTTATGAATATAAATTAGAGATTTCTTATAAAAAAATGTCATAATTTTGAAAATAATCTATTTTTTGAATTTTTGCTTGCTTTAAACATTTCGTTGGGGTCATTTCTAAATATATTTTATATCTACTAAAAGTATGGATTGAACATTCTTAGTCTTTTAGAAAAATAGTTTCTTCTATTTTTCAAAATGTTTACAAATTTTGAAAAACAAAACTCTATTAGTTGTTATTGTATTTGAGGGGCACTTAAAAAGTGTCTCAAAGACTGATTCGACTCCTCAAATCCATCCCAACTGAACATGGCCACAAAATTCAAATTTTAGTAAACATAAATTGTTTCCAATATATAAAATATTGCGTTTCACTGATATTCATACATTTCAAATAATTTTTTTAACAATTTATTATTGTTCATGTCAATTTTCTCTTCGAATAGGGGTAGAAAGTCGACGTTTAAATATTTAATTCAAGTTAGCATACATCATTTTTTTAAACTATTTGTTATTATTTATAACAATATTCTATCAGAATAATGGTAGAAAATTACGATTTTTTTTAACTTTAGAACTTTTTATCGACTTTTTACTAAGAGCAAAGTAATAAAGAATGCAGGTTGAGAATATATATGTTTAAAACATTTTTAATATATATATAATGATATATATGTAAGGATATAAAGTTCTGCTTTTCTGAAATTTTCAACTTTTATTTGGCTTGTTTCTTGAGAAAAAATAATAAATAAACATCGAAGAAAAGATTTGATTTAACAATATTTTTGTGTGTGTATATGTATTCTGAAATAAAAGACTTCAAATGTATTAATTTACCTCTTATTTGACACTAGAATTTGTAGCAATTGAGGCATGTGACTTTAGTTTCAAGTAAGAGAGCAACCTATAATTTCCATATATCTCGAAAAAAATTCTATTTTCGTTACATTTCTTCAAAATTTGTGATTTTACTTATTTTTCTTAACAGATCTATGTAGTCTCAGAATGAAGTTTTTCGAGGTCATTGTAATACAAATTAACTGAATCTTATAAAATTTTATGTTTAAACTTTTTTTTAATTCGAACTTGGAAGAAAGTTATATTTTTAAAATTTCAATTTTTCATCAGCAGTTGCTAAAAAATTGGCTCATTAAAAATGAATATAATTTTCATACTGATCGATTTTTCTTAATTCAAAAAATTCTGCCGGTAAATCTGTAATTTTTACAGCTTCTTTCGACCTGCTATGAATGGTTTCCCCCTTTATTTATTGTGCCTATTTTTAGATGAGTTTTCTCTTTAAATCTTTTTTTTTTGAAAATTATAAAAAGAGTAAAAATACTTCATTCCAAAAAACAAGAAAAAATATTTTAAAAATAATTTCCCTAAAGTTTATTTTATTTTGTTTTATAACTAAAAAGTGAAGAAAAATTGAAAATTCCCGGAAGAACCGTAATTTTTTAACATTCCCACAAGAGAACAAAGTTTCTCCCGCATGGAGTATGAATTTTGGTCATAAGGTTTAATCGTGATATCATTGATTACAAGCATCAAGGTTGTCCTTCTAAAATATTTATTTTTGATAAGCCAGTTTTTAGGGAAAAAATGAATCACTTAATTCGTAAGAATTATCATTAAAAATTTTCCTTTGTATAAAATTTCAGATTTTATGAAAAGCGGGGTTTACATGGAAAAACTAATATAAATTCTACAAATTATGCTGAAAAAATTAAAAAGACTTTTATTGTCAGAAAAATTTAATAAATACGCAACCGTTTTTCATTTATTGTTGCTGTAAAAAAAAAATATTCTTTATAACATTCTAAAAAGGAATTTCAAATTTTAAACAAATATAAAGGGGTCTCATGCGATTTAAAAATATTTCCATAAATTTGAAAGAATTCCACATATTTTCAGGGAATTTGAAATATTATAGGATTTTGTGGGATATCGAATTTCATAAAATCTTAATGAGTTCACTGGAATCCACGGTATTTTAATGGATTAAAAAAAATTTCATAAGAATTAAAATGTTTGCAGGGATTTCAAGGGATTTCGGGGATTTTATTAGTATCTCGAAGTCTTCCGAATGCAGTTTCCAAACTGCCGATAAAAGGCCTACAAAGTTAGCACAAAAAAATTTAGCGCCCTGACATAATTTTTTTAAATTATAAAAACCCTTTTGATGTGAAGGCATTATGGAGCCAAAAAATTCTTCTTGACAACGAATTTGAGAAATTTACATTCTAAAGATGTGCGAAATTCATTTTTTATCAAAGCTGTTACTTTATGTGAGCAATCCAAATTGCTGCACTACTTAGATGGCTTTTAAGATTTATTTATCTCGATTGTTTGAAATTTGACAGTAATGTTTTCTGAATTTATAGAAACAAAATTTTCTTAAATTCTAGAAAATGAAATATCCATATCAGACGGTGTGAGACTGTCTCAAATAAAAAGACAATTGTTTATTCTAGTTAAGTTTTGTCAACGAGTGAAGTAATCGCTGATATCGATAGACAGCCTCTATTTTTCTGTTTGCTTACCTATAGAATTAAACTGTGCTGAAGTGAAATTCCACGAAATTTTAATCTCGTTACTGATTACGTCACGATTATTTGATTTTCTCAAGGTAAAATTATATTAATGATACATGTGTCTAAAATAAACTCCTACGTCTTAATTTCAGTATATATTTTTATATAATAATTATGAAGGATGAACACCCAATAAGAATAGTAAAACTGTTTTAATTGACTATTTTCTTTATTTTAAATTTTATTCTCACATTTTATATTAAGCCTTGACATCAATTTCATATTTAAAAAATACATTCTTTGAATATACCTGCAGGTTTCAAAGCCTTGAGCAGTCTACTTTAAAATTATAATCCTAACTTATTGATCTCTGATAAAAAAAATTCATAATTTTGGAAATAATTTAATTGTTTTCTAATTAAAATATATAATTTATATAATTTCTAAATATAGTTAATATCTACTGAAAATGTTGATTGAAACTTCTGAATATGTTAGAAAAATATATTTTGCTATTTCATCAAGTGTACAAAAATTCGAAAAATTTTAAAACTTTTAAATTTTCATAGAATTTAAAAATATCAATAAAATATTTTGTAGCCCTTTATGTTATCAACGAGAATCATCGATAAAAATTATTTGTCGAAAATGTAGAAGATTATATTACACTTTCTTGAATGAGCCTGTAAGAAATACATCTTTGTAAATGTTTGAAATAATCAATAATATTAGGCAAAACTTCCAGATAATAATGAAAAAATTACTTTTTAATCAGTTTCGTTACTTTCTGCTAGTCATTCGTTTTTTAAACTTACTGCTAATTCTGTACCCGATTTCAATTTTTTTAAAAGAATTCATTATCTTATAATATCGCAAACTAATGATATTTTCTGAAAAAGATGGCTTAATTAATAGATGTGAAAAACTTTTTCTAAATATTTTCAATTATGATTTTTAAAACTAGCATACACAGAAGCATTTTCAGCGTGGCCACTGGACCAGGAACACCGGGAAAAGACCGGGAATTTTATAAGACAGGGGAAAACCTGGAAAAATATTTCAACTTTGAATTCAACGATTCTTTAAATAAATAGTTAAATTTTTATATTTTTCAACTATATCATTCATATTAGAATGTGTAATTCAAAAATCCTACCATTAAAAAACTTTCGAATTTTTATTTTTAAGCGTATATTTTAATTTAAAGAATTTTAAAATGGTTTTTTAAAGAGTTAAACAATTAAAAATAATAAGCATTTAAAATCGAATGTTTTGGATCAAGAAATTTTTAGTTGATCGACTTTTAAAACAAATTAGTTAATAATTTTTTTAATCGAATCGTTCTTTTAAGATTAGAAAAGTAAAACGTAATTGATTTTACACAACGATTCGGAATCAGTTCACAATTTTAGCATTTCTAGATTTTAACGTTAAAAATTAAACAGTTTCGATTGGAAAGTCTTATTAGTTAAACAAATGTAAATTCTTGATTGAAACTTTATAACTTTTTTTGTATTTTTTAATAATTTCAAAATAATACATTCATCATGAAAGGCTTTTAGTAAATTTCAACTATTATGTCAGACCAAAATATTCCATTTTAAACCATTTAAATTAAAATTTGAGAAATACGGAACAAAACATTTACTTAATATTTAGAAATATCTGACTGTTCATTTAAAATCAGTTGTATAAGTAACAATTGAGCACCTATTATACTTAGAACAACGTCGAAAAAGTTGAAGAGATATTTAGAAGTTTTGAAAAACTCAAAGTTGAATAAACATTTGAAATGACTGCAAGTAATTTAAACGAAGTGTCAACGTGTACCACATAAATTAAAAATATATATATATAGATTTTGACAGATTTCGAATACAAAATTTAGAAGCTTTTTAAGAATTGTAAAAGGCTACAGAAGAATAAAAATATTGTGTAGGAAATTTAAACGAAAGTTTAGAAAGTTTTACAAATTTAAAAAAAATTTAAAACAATATATAATGTTTTAAGATTTTGAAATAAAATTTTTAAATTATTAGGCATTTAAATTCTTAATTTTTTAATTGAAAAACTTTAAAAATTTAGTTTGAAAAATGTCATTCAATAGTTCCACTTTTAATGCTTTCATTTACAGCTCAGTTTTCATTACTTCCAATGGAAAATTTGTTGCTTTAGAATTTGATTTGCTTTCATATTCATTAACCGTGACAAATGTCTGCGAACCGGGAAGAAACCGGGACCAGATTCCCAAATCAAATTGTTTTTCTCTACAATTGAAAGATCGGTCTATACAAAGGTGGCCTCAATTGTGATTAATTTTCTATGCTGAATTTTCCATTAAATTGTGTAAGTTTATGTGAAATTATCAATTAATCATTCCTATAAAAACTGAATGACAAAAGTCATCATAATGATATTTTATGAAATCTCGTTTTCAACTCATCAACAAATCTAGAAAATTCTTCCTAAAAAATGCTAAAATCAAACGCAAATCCTAGTCGTTAAATCTGGACCAAGAACACGGACTAATATGCTGCGTAATAACAACAAATATTTAATCGCGGAATGGAACTTTTTGTAAAGCTAAATATGAGAGATTCGTCACTTTTTTTATTTAAAACATTGTTACTTCATTAAAATTAAATAGTTAAGATAAATCATTTACTGCTTGCTAATACAAAGTGAATAACTCTAAATCATATTATCATATTAAAAAGCTGCTTAAATTATTTTCTCAATAATTAAGGGTATCTTGTAGCTTCTGATCCATTAATCGAAGTAAATTTTAAAATGGGCTATTATAATCGGTCAAGCCATAAAATAAATTAAATTTACAAAAAAATTAAATCTTGTACTGCCTTGAATTCATTAACTGAATAAAAATGGATTTATTAACTTTTGAATCAGAAAAGTCATATTTTATTTAATGATGACTATATTTTCAATTAAAATAATTTAAGTTTCGTAAAGTTATTGACATTTCAAACATAGAGAAAAAATAATTATATCTATTTTTCAAAAAATGGATTTATCACGTTTTGTTAACTTGTCCACATTTGGGATCTGACGAAATCTGATAACAGATGAACGCAAGAGACGAATCTCGTGTTGTTAGCTGCTCAAAAATTTCCATTATATTGCAAAACCTTTTTTATGATTACACAATAATGACGTAATATTTATTCATATATGTAATCTATGTTCAAAGAGTAGAAGAATTTGCTCTTGTTCTTATGTATTTTACAATTCTGTAAGTAGAGTTTTCTAGATTAGGCGATAACTCGTACGCAAGATTTAAAAATGATGATTTTTTTTAAATACTGAGATTTTGCAACCAAAGATTTTTTAGATTGTTCAATAAAATAACTTAAAAATTGGTGGATTCTCTGTAATATTTTCTAAACCTGCAAAGGGTTATGATTGGAAATTCTTGCACTTAGTTGTTGCACAGATTTTCGCATTTGAAGAAGAGCATGCATTCTCAAGTAGTGAATGCAAATGCGCTACAACCTTTTAAGGTAAATGCACCTATTTGCGTCCGTGTAAGTGTTACGACCGAAATTAAGACCAATAAAAATGGTTTAATCCATTCCGATTCGCTAAAAAAACTGTTACTGATCTAATAATATATATTATTTTATAGAAAAAATGTTTATTTTGACAAATTGATACAAATTTTACCGTAAATTTAGAAAATCACGAAAAGATGTCATTGTACGTCGATGCGTCCGCCTAATTCGCTTTTGGATGTATTCGCGTCCACCTTGTTGCCCCGATTAGCGACAACCGTATAAAATAAATAAACCACTGACCATTTACGCGATTGAATTAAATTTTTTAATAGCGTGTTGATCTAAATTGCACATGACACTTCACTTA
>JAWWLR010000054.1:43588316-43602783 GCA_035041075.1 Acraspis erinacei
TGTAAAGATCAATGTTATAATGACAAATTTAACGAGCAAGAGTTTCTCCGTGTAGTTTCCTGGTAGCTTAGAAATACAACTTCAGGTCAATATAACTTTATATCCTATTAAAGTTAAACAAATTTTCTGGTTTGCTCAAATTGATATTCGGTTGAACACCGACCGTCCATACTTTTCTATCTCCGTGAACTCGGCCCAACCCCCTGTGAACTTACATGGACAGCGTCCTGAAGAAATTAATTTAACAAATATTGCCGAAAACAAATGATACAAAAATCTTCCACTATGATGACCTCTCGATTTTCCGGATGTTCATATTATTCAATGGCGACAGATATAACACTCAACACTTGAAACAAAAGCAGCATATTATTGATGCATTCTGTTTTCCGAATATCTGAGTCAAGACTCTTTTCTTCAGATTTTTTATAACATAAACTTAGATCACTTTTCAATGCCAAAATTCTCGAACATTCACTGTTTTTTTTAAAGGAAAGTGTAAGGTTCACTATAATTCTTTATACTTATATATTTAAAACTTCATTAAATAAATCGCTATTTTACAAAAACTAGTCATTTACGATAAAGCCTCATTTGGCAATAAGATACAAGAGAGTTTTTTTTAAATCGATACAAGTTCGCGACACTTCTGTTACCCGAAATAATAACAAGAATAATTATAACTGGAACAAATTAAATAGAGTAAATTGAACAAAATTTTCTAATCATATTGATCACACTTTTTAATTATAACTTTTTTTTCTTTAATTTACATTTAAGGATCCTGCTCATCTTTACCTCGATCTCTACACTTTCTTAACTCTCTGTATAGATTGCGTTAACAATTGTTTCAAAATCTCTCACTACTGACAAAACCCTGTGTTCACATTTGCCTTTAAAACTTGCAAAATTATTTCCGTAAATATCTCTCAGATTTCTTCCAAGCAAACACCTATTCCCTCTTCGGTCGTGCGGTTTAATCATCTCATAAAAGACATTTAATGATGCTATTAAATGTATCTTGATATTCGTTTTATTTTTAGACCAAAGTCACGTCAACGCACAGTCTATTTAAACTCTGACAAGGAAATTCGATGGTGGATTGTATAAAACCTTGTATCACTTATCGAATTGGTTAGTGTTAGATCAGACACAAGTGAATAAAATCTGTCAAACGTAAAAAATGGTGTCGTGTAATCTATTATTAACTTTTATATTTGCTATAGAATTGATTTTTAATGTGGTTTCATTATCAGCTTCGGACATGTCACAAGACTATTCTGACGAATCTATACCACCATCAGATGAAGGCTCTGTGCCACCATCACCTTATCGCTCATCACCTCACGGCTCTCTACAACGATCTCCATCTGGCTCAAAACCGCGATCACCTTCTGGCTTTGCACCACCATCAGAACACGGCTCTGCCCCGCCAACACCTTCTCGCCCTCTACAACCATCACCTGGCGGACATCTACGAAGATCTCTTTCCGGCTCTATACCACGATCACCTTCTGGATCAAGAACACCGTCAGATCACGGCTCTATACCGCCATCACCTTATCGCCCTGTACAAGCATCACCCCTCGGCCCTCTACGACGATCTCCTTCTGACTCTGGACCACCATCACATCACGGCTCTGAACCACCATCACCTGGCGGATCTGTACGACGATCACATCACGGCTCTGTACCACCATCACCTGACGGATCTCTACGACGATCACATCACGGCTCTGAGCCACCGTCACCTCGCGGCTTTGCATCAAAATCACATAATGGCATCATACCACCATCACCGGGTGGCTCTGTACGGGGATCGCATCACGGCTCTGCACCACCATCACCTGGCGGCTCTGAATCACGATCACATTACGGGTCTGAATCACGATCACCTCATGGCCATCAAGCCCCACCGCCTCACGTCTACCAATTACCACCACCTCACGGCCAGCTAGCATCACCATCTCATTCTGGTTCTGCACGATTATTACCTAACAAAGGTGATTTATCTTTTCCAGTGGAAGTTATAGACGAATCTCACGGTGTATACAGCTTTGGGCATAGAGTTCCAGGTGAAATGCAAATATGCTTCGCGGGACATATACACAAGGACATGTGCCATCTAAGGGGCCTTATGTATGGCCGTCATGTTTGCGAGGTGACTGTTTCAAGCCCCGATAATGTAAAAATTACTCGTATTGAGCTAATAAGTAAGTTAGGCGTTGATTCTGAAGGCGAGAGGGTGGAAATATTGGGGCATAGTCGAAATAAAGATGTAATCCATATAAGGTTCTGGAGTAAACCGTACCAAGATATCGACTTCGACTATAAGATGTACACTCATTCATCCAATTAATTAAGTCAATTCCTTATCAAACTGATCTGGACCAACAATTTATATTTATATATGTCAAAGTGTCAAAGTATGTGCATAACAATCTTACACTCAATGATATTTAATTGCAATCAAGGAACTTAACTACAGTATGAATAAAACTAATATTAAACAAACTTTTCCATTGAGTCAAATTTCTTATTCCTTCTATATTATTTTAATAAAAATTCGCAAAACCTTAATTCAAAACCGCAGGATATATATATATATATATATATATATATATATATATTTCATATATGATAATTATATGATAATTCAAAAATAATAAGGATGGAATTTCTATTATTTAATGGAAAAGTACTATTCAATGGAAAAAATTTTGTGATCCATGTGGCTAAAGTAAGTTGAAATCAAATTTGTATCTGTATGACAGTTTTTTTTTTAATTTGGTAGTTGGGCATCATACGACGACCCTTATTATAAGGTCAACATTAAAATAATGATTCAGGAGATTCAAAGAGTAGGTAATGAAAAATTTTGGAGTTTTTTAGAAACCTAAATACTCATTGCTTTTAAAAATTTGAACGACATTAACCTAACAAAATTATATTTCAATTAAATAATTTCTTTCTTTAACTATTTATGATTTCAAGTTAAAGAGCCTTTAAATGAATTGATTTCAATTAAACTTTGGAACAGCTTCTTTGTAGTTATTTCACAGAAAAAAAGAGATAACACATGTTCATTACATAAATTCGATTTTATATAGTTTTTCACTATTTAATTAATTTTCTTTCAAGTAACACTCGTACATTTTTGAAATATTTTTTTGCCAAATAACATTTTTTAATAGATTGTATAGATTTTATAGATTTAGGTTGTTATCATTAATTAAGGGGCACTTAAATGATTCTAAGCTTGATTGAAAGCTCGGCTATATTGATTAATGATCTCCTAATCTACCAGGTTATTTATTAAATAATATATTTTTCTAATAAGCAAGAAATATGTTCTTTATTGAATTACATTCACACTTTCTTTGAAAAAATTGAATATGCCGAACCGGAAATTTCTTCATTATAAATCGAAGAAAAATGCTGTTACCAAGCTTTTGTGTAAAGAATATTTCGTGTTCTTTAAAGCGTTAAAAAATACAACATTTAGCTCAATGAGAAGGGAAATTTTCAAATCTAAACAATTAAAAAATTTTATTATTTATTTATTATTTAAAACTTTTTTATTCTTCATGCTCGAGATATAAAAAAAATCTTAAATTCTCAAGTTTTTGGAACGCGAACCAACCGTTTTTTTCACTCGGGCTTACACAATTGAATTAGTATCAGCATTTTAATTTTCCTAATAAAGGAAGTTTATAAAATCAATTATATAGCCGACATAATCAATTAAAAAATGTATTGTGCTTCAGCAAGATTTCAAAAACTTGTTGTCGTTACTTAAAGAAAAATATGGAATTACATAGTGGAAAAATGATATTTTAAATAAAAATTAATAGAGGAGAGTGCCCGAATATGAGATATTCTCGTAATATGAGATAGCGGGGTTTTAGCTAAACTAACAGGTCCACCCTATTGGTTCTATCACTAACTTGTAGCCATGGAAGAAAAAGTAATTTCGTGGTTAAGTCAATTTTTTATTGTGCTTCTAAAAATTATGAGCGAACTTTTTGTAAAATCGGTGGTGGTCGAGTTCTTGGAAGGCAAGTCTTTAAACCCTATTTATTATGCATTAAATAAGTATTTAGAAGTAAAGTCTGATTAGTGGGCTGGCGATTGAATAAATAAGTAGGAAAATGTCGATAGTGTTCAAATTTTCCTTTGTGCAGGTTACGTGTAGTAAGTGCGTAGTTGCACGGTGTGTTTCTCAGAATATGAGATACCTATGGTTCTTATAACACATTCTGGCTGCGCGGGGGAAACTAGTTACAAAAGGGTTTGTGACTACTGCAAAAACTGAATATATCTAAATAACAGTAAATTTATACTTCAGAAACACCGAATAAAGTATGTCATTGAAAATAATACTTTCTTTTCCATTTTATTAGCGAATATAAAAGAAAGAAGTTTAAAGAAAATCAGGGAAAACATTTTTTGGTAATCGAATTTAAAAAAATGTTTTTTGAAAACTCAGACGTCTCCAAAATAGACAGAATGCATAAATACAAAATTTTGTAATAAATTTCAAAAATACATATAATAGATAAATGATGTAAAGGTCTGGTTCGTGTGAGCCCAGCGTGGAATCCACATTTAGTACAATACACATGTATTTGTTTTTACTTTTAAATTAGTGAAACGCTAAAATATTACTATTTTATTATTTGGAAACTTGGCTACTGTTAAACAATTGTTTATTTCCAACTGGAAAATTTTTATTTGTACCCATTCTTCTTTTACCATGATTTTCTCAAAGTGATCAATATAATGATGTCACTGACTAGTATTACAGAATTTTTATTAAACTAATTGCATAATGATAGTAAACTGTGTATTTAATGTTAAAAATTAAAAATGACTAAAGTTGCAAATTATGATTGTATTAATTCAAAATTGATTTGAATGACTGATGAATTTAAAAAGTGTAAAACTTATTATTATTAAAGTAGTCTAATTTTCTGTATCTCAGTGCGGAATTAAATACTTATTTAACTATTTACAATTTATATTTGAACTTTCGAATAATATTTCATCGAATATCTCGACCTCTGAAAATGTATTGCTTCTGCAAATATTGCATTGACTTGCATTTCAAAATCTCTTAGTATTGTGAAAACCCTGAGTTCACCTCTACCTTTAAATCTCTCCTTAAATCATCCAAATGTGAATGTACCTTGATATTCACATATTTTTTAGGTCTAAATAACGTCAACTGACGTTTTATTCAAACGCGGACAAGAATCTTTTTTAAAGGATTGTACTCGTATGAAAGCTTGTGACACATATGGGATTAGTTAGGTTCCAATCATACTCTGCCATACTTAAAAAATTTCACAGTGTATATGGAAAAAATTTGTAATCTGTCTATCGATATCTGCCACATTATTCATTTTAAAAATATAAATAAAATAAAGAATTATCTTTTTATTTGAGCCGGCTTAACTTCTAATATCATGAATGTTCGGTTTTCGTATATTTATACAAATTCGGTTGCTACAAAACTCAGGTACCATTGATGAAAAAGTTCAGAGAATCGAGATAAATAAATTTTCAAATCTATTTTAAAAGGGCATCAATTCAGATTGTTCACGTATTTCAATAATGCATTTAAATCGACTTGATTTTCATAATAAAGCAAAATAAAAAGTTATGAAAGAAAGACCAGTTTTTTGTTCTGTACCCTATTGAAAAATCTATCGTCGGAAACTGCACCGGAAAAAACGTAGGAAATTACATCGGAAACGACGCCGGAAATAACAACGTAACCGACAACGGAAACAAAATCGGAAATTGGGATCGGATCCGACGTCGTTTCCGGCTTTGTTTCCGTGGTTGTTTCCGGTGTCGTTTCTGACTACGGTTATGATGTGAAAAAAATTCGATGAAAAATTCAACTCCAGCAGGGCTCGAACTCGTGTCTGTCGAGGTTGAAGGCCACAGCGATGACCACGACGCTAACGCAACATGGAAAATCTGAATCGGAAAGCCGTACTTTCACCCCACTCACCATGACTGCCAAAGAAATATTTCTACAAATATATTGTCTTATATATGATGTGTTGTTGAAGGACATATTTTATTTTATTACTAAAATTAAATTATTCATAACAAATAAACATTTATTCCAACTAAGTAATTATTCTTTTAAATCAAACATTTATTAATTTCGCGTGATTTTGTTCAATTGAATATTTTTTTTAGATCAAAGAAATATGTTGTTGAATTCGATATCCATGTTTTTGATTTGAAGAAATATTTCTTTGGTAGTTATGGTGAGTGGGGGTTAAGTACAGCTTTCTGACTCAGAGTTTCCATGTTGCGTTAGCGTCACGCTCATCGCTGTGTACTTCACCTCGATGGACACGAGTTCGATTCCTGCTGGAGGCGGATTTTTCATCGCATTTTTTTCACACCGAAACCCCGAAAATGACACTGGAAACGAAGTCGGAAACGACGTCGGATCCGATCCCAATTTCTGATTTTCTTTCCGACGTCGGTTACGTTGTCATTTCCGTCGTCGTTTCCAGATTCGTTTCCGATGTCATTTCCTGCGTTGTTTCCGGTGCAGTTTCCGACGACAGATTTTTCAATAAGGTAAGCTGATGATCGCTTTTATAATTGCTATAGAATTAGTCATCAATGCCGTTCCATCATGATCTATTTACAATTTACGTTCGAACATTCTAGTCATCTTTCATCGAATACTTTGATCTTTAAAATTGATTTCTCTCTATAAGGTTTGCATACAATATTGTTTAAAAATCTCCTATAATTTCCCTAAACCACCTTCTCAGGCTCCATCCAAGCAAACATGTAGTCCCTCCCCGTTCTTGCGTTTTAATTATCTCGTAAAAAAATTTCTATTGATAATATTACATAAATAAAACTTGATAATCACTTTATTTTTATACCAAATTTACATCAGCTGACGGCTTATTTAAACGTTGATAGGGAAATTCAATAATAGATTGTATATAAGCGTGTAGCACTTATCGGATTGGTTAGTCTCAGATCCGGCACAGCTGATTATACTTTGCCATACGTAAAAATGGCGTCGTATCAGCTGATATTCGCTTTTATAATTGTTACAAAACTGGCTATCAACATAGTTTCATCATCAGCTGCCGGCAAGCCACCATCGATACCTGATGACTACGACGATGATTACCCATCTGATGGCGACGCTACACCACTAGCACCTTACGTGATGCCGCCATCAGCTCACGGCAAACCAGCACGACCCCCATCAATTCACAGCAACGAACCACTAGAACCTAACGAAAGCTTTCCTCCAACACCACAAGGCTCTCCATCTCGTGGTCATGGACCACCATTGCCTCATGGTCATGGACCTCCAGTACCCCATGGCCGTGGACCACCATCTGGACCACCATCATTTCATGGATCTGTACCACCATCACCTCGTAGATCCAGACAACCATCACTTCAGGGATCTGTACCACCATCACCTCGTGGATCTAGATCTCCATCATTTTATGGATCTGCACCACCATCACCCCATGGCCATGGACCTCCAGTACCCTATGGTCATGGGCCACCATCAGTTCATAGATCTGGATCACAATCACCTTATGGCCCTGGAGCACTAACACCTTATGGCGAAGGAGCATTATCACCTGTGAGAGAAGCATCACCACCACGTGCAGACAAAGAACGGGGTGAATTCAGTTTTGGATTTTGGGATCCGCACGAACGTCGTTTACACCCAGATGGACACCTGTTCTGCGAGAAGCCAGATTACAGACTTGTTGGTCCGATTGGTACTCATACTATCGATGTAATGATTCCAAGCCCTACTGGAGAAAGAATTACTCGAATTGAATTCATAAGTAAGCAAGGCATTTATTCTGAAGGAGAGCAGGTCCAAATAGTAGGTCATACTCGGAACGTTGATCTAGTCCACGTAAGGATCTGGAGCAAACGGCACACTGATATTGATTTCATGGTGAGGTGTTTCACTCATGGTTGAATTATTTATTTAAATTCCTCTGGACAATCTCTCGCATGAATTGCTGTTGATTTGCAATTATATTTTTATACAACAAAGTATGTAAGTGGCAATCTGATTCTGAGTTGTATTCAATTGTAATCATACAGCAGTGTAAATAAAAATAATTTTCAGAGAAATTTTAACATGGATCTGCATTGCTCAATTTCTTTTACCTTCTTTAATTTAATATACGTAAAACTTTTACTCCAGAAGCTATCTTTAAGTTGAAAATTGAAAGGAAAGTTTTGTCGGGAGTTATTTGTAAAAAAATACTTTTGGTGAAATTAAAACGATTTTTTTCGAAAACTGGTAAATTTTATATTAAAATATAAGAATGATACATATAACTGTAATGATTTCGAAAAAATACCACAAAATATGTGATCATCGGTTAGAGGGTAGTTTTTGGGGAATTTTTGAGGATGCTAAAAGTTAAATATATAAAATGAATTCATACATCACATTCGGGAAAAAGATTGTATAATCTTACTGGAATAAGTAATTATTTTTTGATATAGGATGTAGCACTGTACAAACTTCAGGGAAAATATATGTTAATGTAGACAATCTAAGTTTATTATCGTTTCTCCCTGTGGGAAGGAGTGTCCTAATCTGTCACTTTTTTGGAAGACCTGCCAATTATTTAATCCGACTTATTTACAACTTGAATAAGAGAAAAAGAATCGCTCTAATGTTGATAGGGCTACCTGAATGTTTAAATAAATGATGATATATTAACGAGCATTATCTTGAAAAGTTGTATCTTAGGAATAAATTATCAGAATTCATTTACTTTGCAGGAATTTGTAATGCAATCTACATTATTTCTAATCCCTTCTAGAGAAAACTTCTTAAAATTACCAAGGTTGCGTAATTTGAAAAGAACAGTAAACTGAATTTTGTCAAAAAGGCCACCTTTGAAAACCCCGAAAATTCGGGTTGATTAGTCCAATATTTTCCATCAGATTGGCTAGTCGGCCAGAATTTTCTGGAATACTAGTCCATCTCTTTTTCTGACTCCCTCAATTTCCCGAGTCGAATAGACGCAGCTTTTTATAAAACAAATATCTTTGAGAGTTTTAATAAAAAGATTCATAAAGTTGTGATTTTTTTATGTTCTTCTTCAACCCAAAAATACGAATTTTTAACAAAAAAAAGACAATTTTTCAACCAAAAATACAATATTTAAACTTTAATTCAAAGAAATTTATTCCTAAGATTCCCACAAAATTAATCGAATTTTATTTAAATAATTATTATATTATTACTTATATTTTATCCTGAATTTTCTTTAAATTCATCTGAAATTCCTGGAAACTAGGTTGGATTCTTTTGAATTTATAAGAAAAATTATACTCATTACACAGGCCCACAAGAAAAAGTAGCCTGAACTGTGTACGACACTAGTTTAACCTTAGGTATTTTAAGCCGTTGAAGCCGAATCCGACCTCAAAATGAAGATCCTACGGTAAAGTTTTGCCCTAACCTATGGAATATGTAAAAAATCTAGGGAAGTCTGTAATCTGCGAAGATGGTAATTGTAAAAGCAGAATGTTTGTACTTTGCAGCTAATAAATTGCGCTTTTATGTATTTTGAGCTGCTGAAACCAAATCCGACTTTAGAAATTCCCCTAGGCGTCCGATTTTTTCCCTAGCCTAATAACTGCATTATTTTGTGTTTAAAAAAAGAAAATTATTTTTGAGCTATTAGTTCTAAATCGCACTGATCAATAATTTCATATAGAGACTTGAGTTGCTATTAAGGCCAATCAATCAAATCATCCCATTAATTTAACAATGGAAAAAACGTTATTATTTAAAAATCAAACAATTATTAGTTCTTTTAAAAGTACATGTTTCCAATTGAAATTAAAATACAAAGTTAAAGAAAAAATGTATTTATCTAAATATATTTTCTTGTGTTAAAATTTTTACAAATTTTTAAGAACAAAAATTATCGAGGCTTTCCTCAAAGTTTAAATAATCTTCAAAAATGCCTATCACCTATTCTGTAAATCTTTATAAATCAAAAGTTTGCCACTAATTTGCTTTATTGAAAAGTAGGATGCATTGAAAAAAGTCAATATAATAATATAATAATCTTAGGTGGTTTACTAATAATATTTTTTTATGGCACCTGCTTAATAAAACTTTTTTATTTCATATCACCTAGAAACGAAAATCAAGTTTTTTCGGGAAATATTTGTGCTTTGGTCACGAAATTTCAAAACTCCTAACCCTTACTTTTTTAAAAAAGGCCAGAAAAATTATTTTAATTTTTTTCTTACCATAAAAATCGTCATAAGATAGCAAATCGGCACCAAAAAAAGAAATTCTTTAATGCACTTAACGAATTCTTAATAAAATATGGCGTGAGGAATAAAGGAACATGACTCCATTGAAAATTTCGGAGCAACAGTCTTATTTACACTGTTGTTAAGTTGCTTGATTACAATTTAAGTGCATTGAGTATCAGATTGTTACTTATCCACTTCAATATATAAATATATATTCTGAAAATTAACATTAGCTCATGCTGGAGTTTATCCAGGTCAATCTGATGAACAAGTTGACTTTAATAACCGTACAACCTTACGATGCAATCGACGTCAGTATACCGTCTACTACAGATCTTTAAATGAACATCGTCGTGATTTGGAATAAAACCCTCAAAGTTGACATGTTCCCCGTCGGAGTGAATGCCTAACAAACTATCAACTTCACATCGAGTAATTTTTGCTCCATGGGGGCTCTTAATAGCTTGGATCGGGCTGGGTCTGGTGTATGTGCTCTGGGGGTCCTAAAAGGTATTCCCCTGGAACATATTCTTCAAAGTTGTATTGGCCTTTCTCTCTGTTTGAAACCCTCACGGGAACTGATACATTTCCGAAAGGTGATGGTGGTGCAGAGCCGTATGGTGATGGTGGCATAAATCCGTGTGGTGATGGTAGTGCAGAGCCGAATGGTGAGGGTGGTAGAGATCCGTGTGGTGATGGTGGTAAATTATGGTTTGCTGATCCTTGTATAGATTTGCGTGGTGATGGTGGTGCAGTGCCGTATGGAGATGGTGGTACAGATCCAAGTGGCGATGGTGGTTTTCGGCGTGCTGATGGCGGTACCGGACCGCGTGGTGATTGTGGTACAGAGCCGTATGGTGATGGTGGTACAGAGCCGTATGGTGATGGCGCTTCACTGCCGTATGGAGATGGTTCTTGCCTCCCAGAAGCTGCTGAGGGCAGTACATTGGTAGCCAATGTTACAGCTAATATAAAAACTTATACCTGTTTACAGGGCACCATTTTTCACGTATAGTAGAGATTAATTAATTGTGTGTGATCTGAGACTAATTAATCCATCAATTGTTGTAAGCTTTTATACAGTCCATTATCGAATTATGCTTATCAGCAATTAAATAAGTGATTTGTTGATGTGGAAAAAGTTAATCGGAATATATATTTCAAGATGAAATTAAACATCTGTATGTGATAATTGAGTCACACGATAGGGAGAGGGGGACTAGCTGTTTGCTTGAAAGGAACCTGAAATAGTTATTTACAGACATAATTTTGCACACTTTAAAGGCAGATACGAAATCCGAGGTTTGCCAGGAGAACAAGATTTTGAAATACTAGTAAAAGCAGCCGATACCGATATCAATGCATTTTCAGAGGTCAAGGTATTGCCCAGCAAGAGATTGTTAATGCTGACAATTGGGTAAGAAATAAGCCAATATTAGTAACTATTGGTTCTCAACTAGCTCTATATTGGCTACCATTCCTGCGCCAACAATAACAAAAGTTTGGTTGATAAGACCAATGCCAATGATTTGACCTAGAATGTCCCAATATAAGGAAAAAAAATGTCAACCGTATGAATAATAATTTTGTTTACAGCTAATTTTTTTCAATCTTGACCCATGCTTGGTCTGATCATTACTCTATCATTTTATCATTGGATACCAAGCTTGGGAGAAGCTGGGCCAATCTTGAATTTTCTAATGGTTTCATGAAAGATAAGTAGGATCACAGTAAATCCCGAAAATATTATTTATCTGAAGTTGAATAAAAACGCTGCAAAAAATTAAAATTACAATTTTCTGGCAGCAAAATAAGTTCTTATGCCACTTCCGATCAGTAATATCTCGGGTATTTACTGTGATGGTCGAATATAAATTGTCCATAGATAAATTAGCATTTAAGAACGCACTGAAATACAGGAAATTAAACTATTGACAATTAATCGTAGATGCTCAGAATTTTTAAGATTTATTGAAACGTAAAATTCGAGTTAATATAAACGAAATTTGCAACTTTAAGGAATTCTACCTTTACTACTGAACAAAGAGTTTATTATATTCGCTAAAGCCAATAAAACTCCTGCTATATATAAGGTGAAACTAGAAATACATATATTCAAATCAATAAAAAGGGTAGTGTTTTTCAGAAAATTTTGATTCTATTTGTCATTGTTTTTGAAAATATGAAAAGAAGATTTTCGGGAAAATTGTACCATTTTAATGTTTTCCAATATTTTTAAAAAGTTGATTGTAAATATAAAAAAGGTATCTGATCAGTTTCATCGGTATTAAAACATATTTAAGTTAAAGTTTTTTTTCAATTTAATTTAAAGTTTTTCAATTCTAGAGCTTTTAAAATGTGAAAAGTTTTATGCAAACATTTTTTTAACTTCTGTTGATTTCGAGAAAAGTACGAAAATTTGAATTTTTTAAAGCATTTTTTCAATGTGAAGCAGTGCTATACCAATAGAGGGACCCAGAAGATATACCATCTACTGTTAGAAAAATACAAATTTTAAAATTGGATTTTTAAAAATCAGTTTTAAATAATATTAAAAATTAGCCCCCATTTTGTTATTTTCCGAAAATTTCCGATTCATTTGAAGGTAAATTGAAAGCGGAGATCTTCTCACTTCGGATGAAAAAGAGAATCCTTAATACATATGCTTACAATATTTAAATTTTCATTTAGGAAATTTCATTTTTAACCAGAAACGTAATAGTCTACAAATAAGTTGAATTTTCTACGACCCCGATGAAGTTATGTTTTTAACCAAACAGATGCATTTTTAACAAAATGGTTAATTTTTAGATATAGGGATTCAATTTTAAACAAACAAAGAAACCAATTTTAATCAACTTAGTAAGGAATTTTTAATTACAGAGATGAATTTCCAACTAAAATCATAATTTTTCAACCAATGAAATTAATTTTTAAACAGTACTACAAATTCGAACCAATGAATTGAATATTTAGTATATAAAGATACATTTTTAAGAAAAAACCTAATCGTTAATAGTTTACCATTAACTATTTTAATATAAAATCAACAATAGTATTTAAGGTATTCTGGTAATGATGGTATATTGAAAGATAATGTTAAAATAATTTCTATATTTAAAATTTTGGTTAGAAGTTTGATTTTTTAAATCATAATTCCATATTCATCCTTTTCTGTCTGAAACTGATGACCTATCTTTCTTTTTTTAAATACTTTGAAAAATGACAAAAAACTTAGAACTATACAAAATCGCGATCGTATTTTAAGAAATTTTGAAATGCAGTTAACTCAGAATCTTCATTTTTTCCTCTTCATTTTTCCTAGATTCGTTCGAATGTAAAGTGTAGCGATGGTTTAGTCATTAAAGAAATTAGTTATTGTTATCATTACATCACAAAGAATCCACTATTTTGAAAGTTTCAAAATGCAACTTTTTCTTAGTTACTTTTGCAAAAAAGTATATTTTTAAGTTAAATAAAAAAAAAGTTGCGATTTATAGATCTACTCTGACTAAAAATTTAAATAGTTACCAATTCGTTACTTATTTGCAAAAGTGACAAAAAAGTTAAAGAAATTCGCTAAAAAAGTTCTGGCAAAATGCTTCTTAACACTTTCTTCCACCCCGCGTTATTTTCAGTATTTTTTACGAAAATATGTATAAAATTCTTTGAAACTTATTGTCTTTTAACAGTACAATGTGGCATCTTAAAAAACAAACAAGAACATAATTTATCATGCTTAACAATTCTCACATCAATCTTTTTCCTTTCATGTTTGGTATATTTGCAAAACTCGGTACTCTCTATTTTTCTAATTTATTTTATTATTCTTATACCAGCGCGTTCTTAATACTGTTAAATTAAGTCTTTTTGAGGTTGTAGTTATACTATAAAATCGTAAGGATGAGAAAAAACTAAATCTGAAAGTATATTTTTTAATGCAGTACATACAGTTATTGTTAAAATTTAAGAAATAATTTACTTAATCTCATTATTTTAACCATGCCAGTTATTTGTTTAAATCAAGTAAATATTCTTGGTTTTCCCTCTATATCTACACTGTTAAAAATGTTTGGAATTCTACAATACATCTACAAGACTTCTACAATACAAGCGTGAGCTAAAATTGCAAACATGGTATTCG
>JAWWLR010000054.1:43602883-43614241 GCA_035041075.1 Acraspis erinacei
GTCGAAAACTTGTGCTTCTCGAGCGGCGGTCCGATAGGTCAACGGCACGTAACCAGCTCGCACCGCAGCAGCGCGACCGATCGCACGCGATTGGGTGGCGCTCTGTGTGTTTGCACGGACGGCTCGTCCGTGAGCCATTTCCTGCATACTACACACGTATTTTCTTGTGCGAACACCTTTATAGATCATGTAACGCGGCAAGTCTTTCGACCCCAAGACACTCCGTATTTCTCGCTACTGCTCAGGATATGCTTCTCAGTCCTAGGTGAACTCAAGTGCGTGCTCACGCTATGCTCGATCAGGGTTCTGAGGATACATTCGTTACAGAGTCTATAGCGCAATTACTTGAACTTCCCAAACGTCGCGTAAAAACTGCCCTCACTGGGATTGGTGCATCAAATGCTGCTACTGCACGTGCCATCACTCAAGTGTCATTCCAGCAACGGATACAGCCATTGATTTTGATCCTTGTTTGTTTAAAGATATTAATTTAGCAGACACTCATTGGGTGGAAATCGACTCAATTGATTTCATTTTAGGGGCACAACTCTATGGTCAAGTTCTGCGTGCAGGGTTATGCCGATTCCCGCCATCTCAACTATTTTCTCAAGATACTGCGTTAGGTTGGATTGTTTTGGAATCATTATATACGGATGTGTCATGGCGGACGGAACCCTCTTCTCCAAAAACACGTACATTCATGTTTTGCGCCTCTGACGATAATTTGCAAGAAACGCTTCAACGTTTTGGGATGTGGAGGGGGTGTCCCCCCTTTAAAGAGAATGAAACCAGAGGATGAAGCTTGTGACCAGATTTTTTCCCAAAAGCATTCTCGAACTTTTGATGCGTGGTATACAGTTCGCCTCCCTTTAAAATCGCAACCCCCACTTTCTTTCATGGAGACTCGTCTGATGGCTTTAAGTTCCCTTTTGAATATCCACCGTCGCTTGTTTAAGGATCCGAAGCTTGCGGAAGCTTATTGAGATTTTATGAAAGCTTATGAGGAATTGGAACACATGGAGAACATTTCATAATCTTAAATAGACAACCCGCGAGATTCGTACATCCCACATCGCCCTATAGTTCTATCTATCCCTACTCAATGGAAATGTCGCGTGGTTTTCGACGCATATCGTCAACCTACTGAAAAGTACTGCCTAAATGAATTTCTCATGGCGGATCCTGCTCTACAGAGTCATATTTCCCTAATTCTGTTAAACTGGCGAAAGTATCGATAAGTCTTTACCACGGATATGTGCCTGAGGAACGCCCTTGTAATTATCGCCTGAAAACGGTTACTTATGGTACTGCTTGTGCCCCTTAAATAGCGATTCGTACCCTAGCTCAACTAGCATTAGATGAATCTCACAAATTCCCTCTTGGTGCAAGCTGCTATAGCATAACACTTATGTGCTTGCAATAAAAAAGCGAAATGAACTATTCGAACTTTTGAATTCGACCGGAATTGAACTAGATAATTGGGCAGAAAATCTATATCAGCTACTACCATATCGCGATCAATTCAATAAAATTGATAAGCAAATTGTTGCGAACGAATCAGTTAGGACACTGGGATTGCGTTTGAATCCAGCGACATACACGTTCGGAGCTAACGCTACCAACCTGAAACCCATCCTCGAAATCCCCACTAAACGATCTATCCCGCCATGTATTTCTCAATTATTTGGTTCTCTCGGCTGGCTTGCTCCCATTACAGTCACTGCGAAAATCTTAATGCAAGATCTCCGGATCTTAAAATGTGTCTGGGATACCCGCAGAAATGATTGAACTATGAAATATTTATCGCAATTCTATTGACTCTATTGCTCCAGATTCTGAAGGTTAAAATTATCGGGTTCGCCGACGCTTTTTCTCGTGCATATGCTGCTTGTGTAAACTTTAGACTTCCAAGCAACGAAGGTTCTTATAAGGTCTCACTTCTTATAGCTAAAACTAAAGTCAGTTCTGTAAAAACTATTAGCATCTCAAATCTGGACGCAAATGGATAACCCGTTCTGCAGAGAGTGGCCAAAACCACCATACATTAGGAAAGTACTACATATGCAAGGCCAAGCAAGTGAGCCAGAAATACTAACACGATTTTCCAGTTTAACTATGCTGACTCGATATTTAACGTATTGTCATCGACCTCTCGTTAGATTACGCAAACGGAAGAATGGAGAGTTGGAAACAGCGTTGCTAGACCGTACCATAATCACCGAATCATACCACAATTTTGACTCCTGTACCATGTACCTTTCATCAAGTACCGTACCTCTAAAATATACCATAATTTTCAATTTCTATTACTAAAAGTGTGCACTGTGACATAAGAGAATTGACGAATCAAATGGCTTGGCTCATCCACATTTTCTAACCTTCCGTTTACCTAATTTTATTTGTCAAAAATTAATCTGTATTTTATTCTTTAGAAAGATTCTGTAGAAAGATTCTGCAAAATGATGTGTAGATCCTGCCTGATTTTCAGTGGATTCTACCTAATCTTAAATATTTTTTATAATATTGTTCTTTGATTGAAAATATAGTTGAAATTCTATTATATTTTCAAAAAATTGTCTTTTTTGTATGAAATTAATCTTCGTGCTTAAAAATTGATCTTTTTGGTGAAAAGTTCTACTATTCGGTGTCAAATCGACCTTTTTTATTTAAATAATGAAATAATCTGTATAAAATGTCATTTTTTTGGTTGAATATTAACTTTTTAAAACTAGAAACTGAACTATTCTATTTTTGGTTCGAAATTGATATTTTTATCCTAATTTTATTGCTAAAAAATTAATGTGTGTCTTATTATTTATAAAATATATGTCCAAATTCGAATTTATTGTCTTACATCGGAAAAAAACGTCTTGCATAATTAACTAGAAAAACAAAATTTCATCGCAGAATTTCTGCAAAATAAAGTGTAGAACCTGCCTGACTTAAGTTGATTCTATCCAATTTTCAACACTTTTTATAATATTGTTGCTTGATTGAAATTGTAGTTAAAAATTCTTTTATTTTTTCAAAAAATTGTCTTTTTGTAGAAAGTTAATATTCGAGATTCTAAATTCATCTCTTTGGTTAAAATTTCTACTATTCGGAGTTAAATCCACCTTTTTTATTTAAATAATGAAATAATCGATAGAAGATGTCATTTTTTGATCAAATATTAACTTTTTTTAACTAAAAACTTAAGTATTCTTTTTTTTGGTTAAAAACTAATATTTTTTATTGAAACTTGATCTTTTTTAGTGAAAAATTGAATGATTTGTTTGATAATTCATGTATTTTGTTTAAAAAACGTGCTTTTGTTAGAAACATAAACCTTTTTGTTGAAAATTCATCTTTTTGATTCAAAATTCAACTATTTTGTAGAAAGTTCCTTTTTATTTGGGCAAAAACTTATTTCTCACCAGCCAGATGATAGTAAAAGTGACCATACACCTATAGTATGTATGTGTTGCTGGAGATTTTTAAAATTGTGTTGTTTTTAAATAACGACTGAGTATTTGGCAAAATTTTCGGGATATATGAAGACCCGACGCATGCATAAAACTAAAAAAAGAATCGAAAATTGTGATCTGAAGGCTCTGGAACTAGAAGATCTGAGTGAAAATGTCAGAGCAGTGCCGTTAATCACTATAGTGAATTTACTGCCATAATTTATTCAGTCCCACAGTTCTTAAAACATTCATTTTAAACAAAAATTGGAAGTTTATAAATTTTATGCAGCTGTTTTGTGGTAAAGGTGAAGTGCAAGGAGTTTATTGGTACTTTCTGTTATTGAGTAAAGTTAGGATAGCATCGGTGTATTTTTAGTAGTAAGTTAATATTTGAGTTAGTATTTGCATTCATTATAAACAATAACATTAAGTAATATTCGTGTGAAACATGGCATTGGTTATAAAATTCCATTGCTTGCCCATTATCGACTTCGAATTTCGATTTGATTATTATTCCCAACAGTGATCCAAAAATACTTGCGCGTGCTTGAACTTTATGGCGCTCATTGGCTCTAGTTCGCGCACTTATTTAAAAATCAACTAGAGACGCGCACCGTAGCCAATAAGCATCACGAAAATCCAAGCAAGCGCAGATCAAAGCAGCTCCGTTGGGATCATTGAATTCACGAAAAAACGTGTAACGTTCCATTACTGTCTAACACACTGCTGCCTCGTGTCGCATGCATGTAGCTATACAAGAAGGAATTGCTGTCACTGACGCCTCGTCTCACACGCATATAGTAATCAAATTCGAATATCGTGACAAAATCGAATATCTTGACAAAATCGAATATCTTGACAATCGAACACGACAATATTCTTTAGAGATTTTATATTCAGGATTATGAAATTTGCTTAGCTTTTATCTAAGAAGTTTACTCTAGTGACACTTATATGCAAAAACGCGAATATCAAGTATCCTCTTATTAGACGGTTAAAGTACACATATAGGAATAAGTTTCAAAATTTTAAAGGATTAGGTGACTTTCGGGATTTGCACATTTGCGCACAGAATACTTAAAACTAGAAGTCAAAACTTTGACAGCTGTAATTTGGTGATTGTAAATTCTCTTTTGTTAAAGCCTCTTTAGCTTTAACGATCACGTTCTCATCACGTGTCTAGCACCTCGCACTTAATTCTATCAAAAATGTGAACTTTTCTACTTGATATTCAACTCTTTTGTATCAAATATATTATATTTTCCTTTTTTCGTCTCCGGTGTCGTTTTTCTGAAAATTTAATGTTATTATGTTCAAGCTTCTTTATTTTTACTTATTACTTATTTATTTAAACTTACTTATTTAATTCGTAATTTTTAATATTATTTTTTAAACAAGCAAAAACCACGCGTTCTAGTCAAAATTGTAAACTAAAAATATGTAGCTCTTTTTTGAATAATCAACCCTTTGTCTGTAGTTTTTGTTCACAACTTGTGCCGTAGGTAATAAGTATTGTTGTTTTTTGTCTTTAATTTAATTCTTACGATTAAAACAAAACTACGTATCCTATCCAAAATTTACATCCATACATCCATACATCCATACATCCATACATCCATACATCCATACATCCATAAAAACATACAGACAGTCAGACATACTTGTAAAAACCTATTCTTCAGATTCAGAGGGACTCAAAACATTGACTAATTTGAAGATGCAAATAGCTTTTATCTGTTTCAAAATTAAGATTTCCTCTTGGCTTCCCGTGCGTAAGGATACAACTTATTGGATTCTATATGTTCCCAAAACTTCGAATTTTTCTGTCTACTGAACAGTTGATTGAACTTTGTAACGTTATTGTCTGCTGTATGAGTGCACACCATTTCTAAATACGATGGATTATAATATTCACTCAGAAAATTCATTATTAGCCGATAATAATCGGATTATATATTATTCGAATTTTTTTGTACAAAAAATGTCAAAAGTATTGATTTCTGGGTTTCTCACCGGAAATCGTATTAGAATATGCTTTATATAGCAATATTATACTTATTTTTTGCAAGTTACCGTATGTTATAAAATTTTATGTTTGAGGAAAATATATAACACCTGCCCTTATCGCACTCGCCGACTTTCAAAGTTTTCCCCATAAAAAAAAATTGAATAAATAAAATGCGTAAAATTGTAAATAATCTAGATACACAATTTGGGTAAAAATCATTTACTATTTTATATTTCGTAATAAAAAATTTTATTTTTCAAACACTTTCTAATAGAAAATGGACACCCGATTTTGCATCAGTCGTGAAAAGTCGAAAACACAAGGCAAAAAACACAAAGTCGCTTCAGGGATACCTTTTTCAGGTTTGTTTAAGGGCTTGACACAGCCTTGAAATAAAACAGAGATCTTCAACGGTAGTAACTGGTATCATGGTGGGACCCCGCTCCGCTGAAATGGTCATGTTCTGAATGTTCGTGGGGCATTCCTCTTCCTTGGGAATAATGGCCTCCATGAGCTTGGTGGGCCATTCCTTCGTTGAAAGACTGACCCATGGAACCATAGCCGAGATTTCCTCCGCCGTGAGGGTAACCCATGGGACCTGGGCCTCCCATGGGATGACTAGCCATCGGGGAGTCAGTGTACAACTGTACCATCCAAGAGATATAGCAAGCCGGTTGACTCCAGATAACGCAGTATACGGAGTCGCCAGTGTCACTCATGCCATGTTGGTAGATATGTTCGTCAGTAGAATGATCGTACTGGTTACTCTGGAATGCAATTCGAGAAATTTTTATTCCGTGGGGGGCACGAATAAAAATATCGATGTAAAATTTATCCCCATTTAATAAATTCTTTTCCTTTGCTTCCTGGTTATTGGGCCGTCCAACTTCTAATAGCGTTGGAATGCCTATAGGTCTTTCGTTTTGTGAAAATGCTCCAAAGGTACGTTGACCCATATGCAGGTTGGCTCGACCAGTGAACATTGGTTTAGCTACTTGTCCGTGTTCCAAAACAACTATTCCTCCTTCAGGCTCTCCTCGTTCACTTTTTAATATGAACGGTTTTGGATCTTGCATATGGTTCGCATCGATATATGGAGCTACGGTAAGTTGACGTTCGTTATTTTGATATGCCCCAAGTGCATGTTCGGGAGGTGGACGACCCTGAAGTTGATTTCCGTAAGGTGAACCTCCCGGAGGTGGAAATGCGTGTCCCTGAGGTCCCTGAGGTGGATATCCTTGAGATGGAAATCCCTGAGGTGTATATCCGTGAGATTGAGGTCTCTGAGGTGTAAATCCGCCAGGTCCAGATCCGCCAGGTCCGGTAAATTGATGTCCGTGACCTGATCCTCCATGAGGTGGAAAGCGTGGTGATTGTCGTACCGAATGTTGTGAAAATTGAGACTCGTTATCTGATTCTCCATCAAATGAGTCACGCGGTGATTCGCCATCATATAATGATTCATCGCCAAACTGTGATGATGCTCCCATGCCGGGAAATGGTCCTGGTTGTCCATGTCCATGAGGCGGTGGTGGTCCATTTCCGTAAGGCGGTGGTGGTGTATTTACGTGGTGTGACACCATCCCAAGAGGGTTTACTGGATTTTCTCGTCCTGTTTCTTGTTGTTGTTGTTGCTGCTGCTGTTGTTCTTGTCGATTTGAACCTTTACTTTTCCATTTCTTAAGAACATTCCCAGGCTTTTTCCACATTGGCTCCACATTTGTAACCAATTTCATAAATAATACCAGAACGAATATCAGTTTCATTGATTTCATTTTTGACGTAAGTCAGAGTATAATCACTTGTGTCTGATCTAAGAAGATTTAGGTTTGAGATTTTCTGATCTGTTTTATTACTTTGAAACTAAATATAAGAATCTGAGGTGTTTTAGAAGCTTTTATACCGTCTACTGTCTCTTGTTTACGGCCGATTAAAGTATAAAGAAAGGGAGTATGTTAAGGTCGCAAGTGAGGTGAAGGAGATTGAGTTTATAAATAATTCTTGATTTCACAGTTTAAAAAATTATTTTATAAATACCTTATTTTGCTGCATGTGATTTTGGCCTAAAAAAGTGCATGTCATAGAATTTTCGAAAGCATAATTAAACGTCTTGTATGAGGTCATCAAACCACACTCTGTCTACTAGGAAGTGATCAGATGGAGTTATTTTGGGCAATAAGGTTAAAAATTTTAAGAACCAGAAGTCCGGAATTTTTTAGTTCAGAAAAATTCAAGGATTATGAAAAAAAAATCGCAAAAGTCCGGGAATTTCCGCTGCCTTACAGTCAGGTTTAATTACATTATTTTAATGAAAATATTTACTTTTAGTCACTTTTTCCAAATAAATTATTCAATCGACTAACCACTAATCAATTCAGATCTCTATTTCTGGATTTTTCTTAAATTGGTTTAAAATCTTAAAGGGATTTTAGAAAGATTCCAAAATTTTTTTAAGAGTTAACAATCATTTAAAGGGATTTCAAAGGATTTTAAATATTGTAGTGTGTTTTGAAACTTGTAAGGTGTTTTCCAGACCTTTAAAAATTTTGCAAAGGATTTTTTATGATTTCAAAAGATTTGAAATATTTTAGGGTATTTTAAAAGATTTGAATAAATTTTGTGATATATCTCAATAATCTAAACGGGTTTTAAAGGATATTCAAGATTTTAGGGTGCTTTAAAAAAGTCAAACTCATTTTTATTGGTTTTAAACAAATTTCAAAGTATTGAAACCAATTCAAAATCAGGCAGGTTCTACATATCAAGTCAAAATTTCGACTACCTTCGAAAATGTTATCATTATAAAGGAATTATGCAGTATGTATTTCATTGTATACCTATTTAAAAAAAAAAACTTTTTATTTCAATAATCTGCAGTTTGCTGTGTAATTTAGATATTCCAATTTTCATAGAATTTTAATGAAAAAACGTAATTATTTTAAACAGACGTCAAAATTCTTGTCCTTGTAACTTTAAAAAAAAATTTCCTTCAAGCCGGAAAATGAGTAACGCTTAATTTGCTTTAAAAAATAAAATATTATGTTGATGATAGATTTTGCGACTTATACTGTAGAACCAACCTTATTTCAAATTGATTCAGTCAAGGGATCTCTAAAAATTTTTAATATATTTTGAAATATTTCAATAATTCTACAAACCAGCCTTCAGTTTGCCAATAAAAAAATTTCCATTCTTTGGAATCAGTTAAAAGAGCAAAAAAATTTACTTGGGGTAGAAAAGGAAATCCTAAAAGCATATTATTGCTTCAAAAATTCTAAATTTTGAACAAAAATATACTTAAAACTTTGTAGGTTATCTTCAAAGAATTTTAAGAAAGCAAAAAGAAATTTGTTGTACTCTTCCAAGAATTCGATGTTTTTTTACTCATAGTGAAACTTTTTATGATTAAAATAAAAGCTACCCCTTTTATAAAAAATAGGCAATAAAAAAATCGTTCATCTAGTCTACTTGGAAAATTTTGTCATAAAATCTTCATCATTTTTCCAAAGATGAAATGTTTTCAATTTTCATCTTATTTTGCTCGATTTAAACGAAAACTATGTCTCTTCACAAAAAATGGTAAATAAAGAATCAACAGACCTTCTTTGGAAGAACAATATTTATATTTATTTTTTTGTATTTTGCACAATTTGATCCCATAAGGAAATTCTTTATTTGTTGGTAGTTTTTCAGGTAATAAAAACAAACGGCTATTTAACGAATTTAACTTTTTTTGTCCCTAAAAACGTGCCATCATAAAATATTCGTTTCTTTATATAAATAGTCGCAAAACGTCGAGATTTAGAGGCATTCGCCAAATTAAATTTTCACAATGTAACCGGCAATTATGTTTACTGGTGGAGATTACATAAAATATCTAGAAGTTTCACAATGAACCTTCTAACATTGTTTCAATAAATCCAGACATGCTCCAAAATCGCCTTGATTGATAAAATTTTTTTAGTTTTCAGAGCTTAAACTTATATAACCTTCTTCTTAGTAACGTATAAAGCTCTAAATAATTTCATAAAATTTTAGGCGTTCTTTCTCGCTTGTTACGTAATTTTCACTAATCTGATTTTTTGTACTATAAATGCAAAACTTGCTATGTGAAAAAAAATTATCATCAATTTTTCATGAGTTCAGTTTGAAATATACGCCAAAATCTTAAGTTCCTGTAAAGTCACTAAATAATAATTTCTATACGTATGTGTTACATATGAGTAATTAATAATTTTAAATAGTTGATACCCTTCTATTATATTAATGAAGCATCCAATTTAAGGAAGGAAAAATGTTATTAATTCAATAATAACTTGAGAAAAACTGTTGGGCCTTAAAAATTATATTTATTAAGACATACGCATTCTATGAAATTAGATCAAATAAAAATGTGTTCTTTATTATTATTTGGAACTGCTTGCTAAACATTCTTCATGAAGAGAAAACCGAAATTCAACAATTTTGTTTCCAAACCGATTGATCGTAGAGAAAAATGTTGACTACAAAAGAGTTGCGCTTTTTCTAATTCTACAAGCCTGTTATAAAGTTGCATTATAAAAATTAACACCTTTCTTTATAAATTGCATACTTTTCAAGGTATATTTCGTTTTTCGACCATTTTTTTTAAAGAGTAGCTTTTTTAGTCTTCGAAATATTTATCTGAAAGGAAAACAAAACCTTCACAAAAAGTATTTTCATGAAATTTTAATTTAATATACTATGCCTTATAATTTGATATAAAAGCAAGACTGCTGAACTTGAAGATCAAAAATTTCTCTTTCGAAGTTTGATGAAATTTAATGAATTAATAGGCAAGTTATAAGATTGGTCTATTTGGTTAATTTTTGACAAACGTTCATTCTTAATGGTTTCTCTAAAACTACTCTCGGAAACGAATAATTCAGCGATTAAACTTTAAAATCGGTTGCCAGTTGTCTTTCTAAGTCGCATTGAAACTGAAAGTAAATTCGTAAAAAAGCATCAAGTTTCAAACAAGTGAAAAATGCACATGCATTTCTCATTCAATAAATCTAATACTTAAGTTTTAGGAGGTTTTAAATACCTACTATTAGGATAAAAGTCAAGAACTAAATTGTTAACATGTTTGTGCAGAATTTTGGCTGAAATTAAAAAAAAATCTTTGAAATGAGCCATAAACTTCATGATAAAATTGTTCATGCAAGAGTTTCTCTATATCAATTTGATAAATAAGTTGACTAACAACCATGCATGCTCAAAATTTTATTTGATCCCATGGTTCCGCTTACCTTGATTGGTGCCAATATCTCCTGATGATACAGCTCTAAAAGATTATAATAATGTAGCTTGGATAGCTAATGATTAAAACATAATCAACACCAATTTAATAGCAAGCGAATTGAAAATCTAATAAAAGTTACAAGTTTTTTGATAATTTAGTAGCAGTCTTGCGCGCGCCTATTTATTTTTTTATATGAAAAAGAAAAAACCAAATGGCTAACTTTTCTATGTTATTTGTATACCATTATTGTCACAAAATATTAGGATAAAATAATTAGAAGTCACCACGGGACGCATTCTATACTTGCAACTATAATAATCTTTTATAATAGGATTCAAACAAATTTCGTTTTTCTGGTAGAAAATTAAATTGAACGATTTTATTCCAAATTATCTCTTTTTCTTAAAAAAATAATTTCCACCTGATATTGATGAATCGCATTTATTATAATTTTCTTAGTCACGTTGATGATAATTATATTCTTTAAATAAGACACTTTTCATTTTTAAACCACAATTTTTATCAATCAAATTAGAAAATATTCGAACAACTGTTCAAAAAAAATATTTAACAAAATTTCAAACTAAAATATAAACTTTTTTGTTGATTATATATATAAATATATATATATATATACATAT
>JAWWLR010000054.1:43688511-43703706 GCA_035041075.1 Acraspis erinacei
TCTTCAGCTACTCATTCGGCCGGAATCGTGGCAGCAGTGGAGAAACTTTTTTTTTTTTTGGCGCCTCTGCAGACAGCGCATAAGTCGCACCTTTTTCAATATTTTTATATGAAAAAAATTTATAATATAGTTTAAATATAGCTAGATATGTCTTCAATTCTTCAAAATATTTTATGAAGTACTTCTCTTTAAAAATATTCCCGAAAATCACCCAAATTTTCAGCGTTCACACTAGTATAGCCCCTTAAAAGTGCACTATAATATATTTACAGATAAAAGCTTTCATAGTTTAGTTTTGTTTCAAAGTAATCTTATCGAGTGAAAAATTTACCTGTTTTGTTGGAAATTTATTTTTTGTATAGCAAATTCGTCGTTTTAAATTGAAAATTCATGTTTGGTGGAAAAATAATTGTTTTGTGTTGAAAATTCATACTTTTCGGTCAAAAGCAAGCTTTTTGTTTGTAAAATTCTACCGTTCATATTTTAGAGCAAGATTGACCATTTTTAACTTAAAGTTCTCCTATTTGGATAAAGAATTTACTATTTGGCTTAAATTTCAATACAAAATTTAAAAACTAGTCTTATTGGATTCAACATTCATCTTTTGGTAGAAAAGTAATATGTTATGGATAAAAATGCTACTATTTAGTAGAAAATTTCATTATTTGGTTAAACATTCTTCTTTTTGGATATCAGATTTGTTCTTTTGGTTTAAAAATTATTCTTTTGGTAAAAAAAGACATATTTTTTAGGTAAAAAATACTTATTTCTTTTAAAAAATCTAATATTACATTTTCAGTTAAAAAATGTCTTTTCATCCAAATTCCACTATTTAATTAAAACTTTCATTTTTTTATTGAACATTCTTCTTTTTTAATAGAAAATTCATGTTTCTTTAATTGAAAATTTATCTTCTGGTACAAAAATAATATTTTTTCTGTTGAAGGTTAGTGATTTTTATTATTTTGTTATATATTTTATTACTTCCTTGACGCTTCAATCACTTTTTTTTAAATCCTTCATTTTTTAATGAAAATTACATCATTTTATTAAAAAATTCTTATACTGTATATGTATTTTAAAATTCATTTCTATTGGTTAAAATTTTACTATTTAGTTAAAAGTTTCATTATTTTGTTCAATATTTGTCTGTTTGAATAAAAAATTAATCTTTCTGTAATTGAAAATGTATCCACTGGTACAAAAGTAATCTTTTTTCGGTTAAAATTTAATTCTTTTTAATATTTTATTGCATAGTTTATTACTTCGTTGAAGCTTCGACCATTTTTTTAAATTTCATTACTTTTGGTTGAAAATTAAATCCTTTTATTTAAGAAGTTTTATATTATATATGTTTTTTGAAATTCATCTATTTGGGTCAAAAATTCTGCTATTTCGTTACAAACTTCATTATTTTGTTGAATATTCGTCTTTTTGGATAGAAAATTCATCCTGTTTCAATTAAAAATTTATCTTTTGGTTCGAAGAAAATCTTGTTCGGTTGAAAGTTAATTTTCTTTATTACTTCGTTTACTCTCATTATTCTGTTAAAAATTCAAGCATTTAAAATTTTTTTCGTCATTGTGTTTTGCGTCTTTGAAATTTGTCTTTTTTTGCTAAAATTTTTTTTATTTTGTTAACTTTCGTCGTCTTAGATAGAAAATTCTTCCTTATGGATTGAATACTCATCTTTTGTGAGAAAACAAATATTGGTTGACTTAGAGTTTAATTCTTTTTTTACATTTTGTTTTATCTTTTATTATTTTATTGCAAACTAAAACTATTTTTCTAAGAATTAACCTTCCTACCGACAATTGACTATTTTGTGGAAGATTTATCTTTTTGTGTAAAAAATTTGTGTTGCTGAATTTAAAAATCCATCTTTTATCTTAACGATTACAGCTAAAGAAAAATTCAATTTCTAAATTACAAACAGTACAGTTGTAGGGAACGCTCCCCACCTCCCACCAACTGAGAGTTAATATAATGACTCAAATTTTCATACGGAAAATTGAAATATTTTATTCGAAATTCGTCTTTATCAATTACGCGTGTTCACTTCATCGACAGCTAACATCACTTGTCGAGTCCTGAAGGGAAAACAACGGCACCAAATGCATGGGACACAACTTTATTTTATTAATATCTTGATAATAAATAATTATTATCATTTTATTATTTCATTAGCTAGTTCTTAAAAAATAAAAAATAATTTTCAAATTCACTTATATAGAAAAAATAAGTTCTTACTAAGTCATTAACAAAATAAGGCAAAAATTCAAGTTGTCCGAACGAATTGTATATTACATACCCATCAATTTCGTACCTCACATCTAACGCGTAAATGCAGGATGTCGATTTTTGCGGTATGGATAAAAAAGCGCCAAAAAATTGTCCCTCAATTTGGTACCAGGTCCTTTTTCCTACTTTGTTATTAATCCAAGAAGGGAAGTTCGTGCGTCAGTTTTTTTACGACTCTTTAGAGCTCACAAATTGGAGAGGATCCAGCACCTCTCAATTAAGTTCTTGCCAGCTTATACGTTTATAACTGACCCTTTCCTCTTTATTTTTCCGTAAATGATATAACTGGTTATTTAAGCCGCAGAACTTGCAACTCACAGCTGACAGCTCACAAATCACAAATTACAGTTTACAAGGGGAGAAGAAATCTGGAAATGATGAGAAGTAAATATTGATAAGTAGGGGAAATTGGGGCAAGTAAGAGAAAATTGAAGAAGGGGAAGCAGTAGACGTGATGGAAAACGATCGGGGGTGAGCAAGTGGCCACTGACCAGTCGTCAATTCGCCGCCAGCTACTTGCGACCTCTTCCCCCCGCTTCTGCGCGTATCGGTCACGAATACCCCTCCTGCACTGCTGGCTGACAGCATGGTCGGCATATTCGCCGACGCATTGCTTCTTCTTACTGCGCCTGTTTTAAGTACAGTAAATTAAAATTTGCTTAAAAACAATTTTTTATTTTATTTTACTTCAATTCTTTAATTAAACTGTAATATAAATAAACCGAAGGGCAATTCGTACACCATTTATAATTAATATTAATTTAATTAATTAATTAGTTAATGTTACAACTAAATTTTTGTAAAACAGATAGATTTGTTTTAACCCACTATAAAATTTCTTGTGTGTTTTTTTTGCACTTGGAAAATGTTACATTATTTGTAACTCTATCAAGGGGGGAAGGATATGAGGAAGAAGTTGAAAAATTGAGGGGAAGTGAATATTAAGGAGCGGGGTTGACAGTATGGATAGAGAGGGGAATTAGAGGGATTAAGAGTGAAAAATTATGGCAGTTGGAGGTATAAACTACATATTTACGTTTTAAAGGGCTACGAACCCCTTTTTGTAGGCGCAAGGTATATCTAAATTTGGCTAATTTTTGTATTCGATTTTTCACTATTTTCCTGTTTGGGCTATATTTTTCCTTTTCAAAATTCTTTACCCCCTTTTCAACCTTCTTTCACCCCCTTTTCGCAGTCCAGCCAATATCTCTTCTCCTTTAATCGTCGCCCTTGAGATCCAGCAGCCCTCAAGAGTCTGGGGATAGTCGGCTGGTGAGTTTACCTTTCAATTAATCGACCCCCATTCTGAAAGCTGGCTAACTGCCTACTACAAAATCATTATCCACTAGAAGAGTAATTGCAATCGCAACTTATGCAAACTTATAACTATATATGGGGCGGGAGTGCTCCAACTTCAAACTTCTCAGGATTAATAGGAACTTCTGTGAAAAATTTGATAGAAGACTTAATATGCTTTCTCATATTCTCCCGCTATTCTTCGCTTTTTTGAATCAGTGAGACCAGACGCTTTTTTATTATTATTTTCTTACCATTAGTCCATATCCCTTTCGGGTTAAGCGTGACTCACTGGGTTCTAGCCAGGGATCAGGGAGTTTATATGAGAAAAGTGAAGAAGGGAGTTTTACGTGCCTTTGCATAGGTGGGGGGGGGGGTATTATTGGTAGATATATCTAGAATTCCCGTGGTGTTTATTTAAATATCTCTCTAGCAATCTCCCCTGGTGAAGAGCTTCATAAAGTCACCATGTAAAGCTCTCCACTCGGGCCTATTAGTATACAATGTCTTTAGTTTCAGACGTCTCGTTTTTCGCTTAAATGCGAACTAAATTAATAGAAACTAGTGAAAAAATGCAATTCTTCTAGGTTAAAAGTTTATTCTTTCAGTTGAAAAGTCTTCTATGAATAATCAACTATTCTGTCAAAAACTTATATTTTTTGTTAAAAAGTTATTTTTTTTTTAACTTTTAACAGTTGAGTAGACAATTCCTCTTTTTGGATAGAAAATGCAGCTCTTTTTATTGGAAATTCATATCTTTTTCTAAAAATGTGATATTTATTGTAAGAAAATCATCTTTCTTGGTGTAACAAAAATGCAACTGTTTTATTAAGCGTTGGTCTTTTTGTACTGAAAATTCATATTTTTGTGGAAATGGCATCTTTTTTGCTGAAAATAAGTTTTTTTGTTGAAAATGAAACTCATTGCTCCAGAACTCAATTTTTTCGTTAAATTTAAAGGTTTTGTTGGAAAATTGACTATTTACTTGAAATTTTCTGTTTGTGGGTTGATGATTCAACTTTCTGGTGGAAATTTCAACTACTTTCTTAAAAATTTAATTATTTTGTTGAAAATACAACTAATTTGTTTAAAAGCTCTTTTTTCCGCCAAAAACTTAACTGCTTTGTGAAATATTCTACTGTTTGGTTAGAAAATTTCTCCTTTGGCATTAAAAATTCAATTTCCTTCTTGGTAAAAAAAAGCATCACACTTGGTTGAAAGTTAAATTTTGTTTGGTTTATATTATTCTATATAAGTGGTCACAATTGAATTTTTGGTTGAAAAGGTATCTTTTCGATTACAAATTACGATTCGTTGATCGAAAATTCAATTAATTATTAAAACAAATATTAAAAAATTCAATAATTTTGTAAAAAGGTCAAACTTCTAGGTTAAAAATGTAACTATGTTCTTAAGAATTTCTCACTTTAGATTAAAGAAGTTAAAGCTTCAACTTTTTGGTCGTAAATTAACTTTTTTGTTGAAAAATCATATTTTTGGAAAACTCATTGTTTTTCTAGTAGAGCATTAAACCATTTTGGTTGAAAATGAACTTTTTTGTTCCCAATTCAATTTTTCATAGAAAATTCCTTTTTGTGGGGTTAAAAATTGAACATCTTTTTTTTAAATTGCACTTTTTTCTTATCTGTTTTTGGGGTGGAAATTAAACTATATGGTTAAAAGTTAAAGAATATGGTTGCAAATTAACTTTTTTTGTTCAAGAATCCGTATTTTTGTGTTAAAAAGTCGTTTTGTTCTTTTAAAAAATCATCTTCTTGTGCTGACGATTGATCTATTTTGTTGACAATTATTCATATTTTTTTGGCTAAGGATTCATGATTTTATTAAAAAATTCACCTTTTTTATTGAAAATTCTTTTTTTATTGTTAAAAAGTTCATTTCTTTTATTACAAATTTAGATGTTCTTTTTTTTTTGGTTGAAAAATTGAATTTTTTATTTAAAAAGGCAAGTATTTGCTTCGAAAATCATACAATCTTAATTAATTTAAAGCATCTGAAATCAAATGTAACAGTTTACTTCGATTCACTTTATTTTATTATAATATTTTAGACCTAGAAAATAATTTTCGTTAGAGATTTAGTTCCATCATTTAAGACAGGGACTGTTAGGCGCTGGATAACCTGTGCATATATAATAATGTCATTTTTCAAAAATAGGAATAATACCGATGCTCTAATCATTTTTACAGAAGGTAAATCGAATATACTTTTGTTAAAAATTATAAAATTCTATCATAATTGTGAAAGAATTCACATTAAACAGGGTGTAATGCTATCCGCCCCAGTCTTCCCTCCTCAATGATCAAAATATTTCGTTTTAAATTTAAGATCTTCATATTATTCACTGCCATTTTAAAAACCTCCAGTCTAAAATAACTCGAAGAATCCTACCCGCGATTATCTGCATCAAATAAAGTTGAAGACACCACGAAATTAACGTTATCGGTCTAATGGCACTACTTTTTCAAATGATAAGCTTCGCATGAAAAAATGAGCCGATTTGGCATTAAAGACAGTTTCTTTCTGCGCGTGTGGAATAACGAATTGGGCTAACAAGATGCGTGAAATTTGCATTTTTAATTACGCCCAATTATCGTGCATCCTTGCACTCGATCTCCGTCGACTTGAACTTAAGTGAGGATAAGGATTATCTGCATAGCCTTGCGGCACGACGTCGGCTTATTAAAGCTATTTCCCCCGTTCATAATAAAATTCCGCGATAATTAAAACCGGTCAATTACGGTGGTAATTATACCGCCCGGAAATAGAGTCGCAGGGAGACTTCTAACGGGATATGATCCGTGGTTGCCCGTCAATAATCGATATCGACAGGAGAGGATGGAAAGAAGCTCAAGGGGATGTTTCAATTTGTCAAGAAAGATCCGTGGGATAGAGTTTTCTCTTCTTCCTCTCGATGAACATTTATTCAATAAAGTAACAATAAAGGCAGAAAGAAAAGGGAAAAATAATATTTATTTACGAGAAATAAAATTGTGTTAGAGAGGAAAGTTAGTAATGCATTTCTCTCGGGAGAGAATTTATTCAACGGATGATCCACTTTACAAATAGCAATGATAAAAATTCGAATTAAATCCATTTTTGCCAAAAATTATACAATTCATCAAATGTGAACAATTCCGCTATTAACTTGCAGGAATTGGTCTCGCGAAATTGTATGCACAATTTTTTGTTTTTTTTTAACCAATGACCCCATTTTTCTACTATTTTGAAATAAATTACACTGAAGGCACTATTTTCTCACAATTGTCCGCAAAGGCTACTATTTCTTTACTTTTGTTGAAAAATATTTTTGAACTTCCCATAAAATCTTACTTATCATTAAGAATCAATCTAAAAGAGATGAATTTCGAACAAAATAGTTCAATGATCAAAAATAAGGATGCATTTTTATCCAGAAGATGAGCTTTCTACAAAACAGTTGAATTTTTAAGTAGATAAATAAATGTTTAATACAGAAAATTCATTCTCTACAAAAAAAAGGTAAATTCACAACAAAATATACGAATTTTTAACAAAATCGTTCAATTTTCTACCAAAAAGAAGAATTTTCGACCAGGAGACACGATTTTTCAACCAAAAATACATAAATTTTTGGAAAATTACTTAAATTTTAAACCCAGAAGAATAATTTTCTAGCAAAAAAATAAATTTTCAACTAAATAGTTTTAAGAATGCATACAGTTTTAACAAAACATAGAGTATTTAAATTTTGAATAAAGAGAATTTATTTTCAATAAGAAAAGAATTTTATAAGGAAAAACTTGATGTTGTAATGAATAGTTGAATTTTCTACAAAAATGTAGAATTATTGAGCGAAAAAAATGGTTAACAGAGCAGCTTAATCTTTATACAAACATTTTAAATTAAACAAAATAGTTTGATTTTTAATTTAAAAAAATAATTTTTACTAAAAAAGGGATTTCGACTCACATTATGAATATTCAACTAAAAAAATGAAATTTTAAGCAAGAAGTTCAACTTTCAACCAAGCAATTGAATTTTCAAAATAAAAAATAATTTTTAACAAAAAATAACACATTTGATATATAAACAACAAGAGATTTCATTTGCAGATGGAAAAGCCTGTATAACCTACCAAAAACTGGAATTCTCAACTAACACAGATTAATTTTCAAACAAATAGTTGCACTTTTAAAAGAAAAAATTATTTTCTAACAGAAGAAGACAAATTTTGAAACAAATACATAAATTTTCAACGAATAAGTTAAATCAAAACGTTAAATTTTTAACAAAATCATTCAATTTTTAACTTAATAATAACATTGTTAACCATAAAAGAGGAATTCTCACCCAAAAAGTTAATAGAAGACATTTCAATCTAAAATAATGAATTTTCAAACAACAATGATTAGATTTTCTTTTTATGTTGTGTTAGTTAAGTTGACATTTAAGTGGAAATGTGAGAAAAAGATTGGAATATGAAAAAATCTCTTAAGCCTGCAATAAATAAATAATAATTTTGAAAGTGTATAGATTATAGAGTATTGAAATAGAGAAAACTATTCTGAATTTTTAGGATGAACGTTACATTTTCAATTCGCTTTCGTTTAATTTTCTATGCTTCGTAGTAGAAATTCCGATTTCAAATTTTTCAATTTTAGACACCTTGAATTAAAAATTATTTAAATAAAAAAATATGGAGTTTTCAATTATTCGACATTTAAAGGCGACCATTGATAAATAATACAATTTTAACGGCTTTCTAGTGAAATTATCCTATTTTCAAATTTTGATTCTTACATTTTAAAATTTTGAGAGCGATCACCAATATATTTTTTCTTAATTTTGTGGTTTTGAAAATATCTGTGAAAAAAGTGAAGATTTCAAAATTTCGGTTTTTATAAATTCAAAATGGACTTTTTTCTAAAGCTGCTTTGTCGAAGATTTTCTTTTTTATAAAAAGGAGTGTTAACACATCCCACATACAAAATCAAGTGAAGCATATTTAGTGTTCGCATCTTTGGGTTAATCCATTTCAAAAGACCCGGCTTCTATCTGAGAATTGTACAGTTTTTAAAAATGTTATTTCGTCTGAAATTTTTAGATTTGAAACGTTTTCAATTGAAAATCGATACAAATTTTTTTAATCCCTCTAGCGCTTTCAATTCAAAATGATTGACTAGTAATTATTGTTACAAAAATGTTTAAAATATTATATTTAAAAATTTTTTCAATGGTGGATTTTCAAACTTTTTACATGTATTTTTAGATTTATAAAATAAAAAACCAGAGAAGTGAACAGCAATGTGAATACTATATACATAATTATTGCATTTATAAAATTAACCTATCCCTAATAAAAAATGTAATTAGTCATTCGTTTTTCCTTTTGCTGGAGCACTCTTTTTATGCGACAACCGAGAGAAAAAAAGCGCTTGAAACAAAAGACCTACCCGTCGACGATTTGAGAAAATGCAAGGATAAAGGTGCCCGGGAGGGCACCCATTATCATAATTTCATTCAGTGGCGAAAAATCAGTCGCTTGTGCCGCGATTACGGGGCAAAGCCTCTCAACACAATGGAGACCGTTCAGCCATTGTCTCATTTTACCCATTCTACTCTTTACCCTATTAGGACACCGCCAATAGCTCTTTTCGTTCATATCTTCACGTTACATATTTTACGTTAATTTCCCCGACTTTTGATGCTTTATACAAAATTATACAAAAATAGTGTGTCTACTAATCCGGAAGACCTGGAATTGTCAAAGTATTTTCTTGGCTAGGGAAAATCAGGGACTTTTTCGAGGTTCCTTCAATTTGTTTTTCAGGCTGGCCGCAGATCAGGACAGATCTGGCAATCAGGGAAAAGACAGAGGATTCTCTTGGTCGGAAAGAGTCAGGTGAAAGTCAGGGATTTCGAGAGAAAAAATGGCAAAAGTCAGGGCATTTAAGTAAGAAGCTCTATGAGTAACTTTCAAGAATAATCAGGGCTGCCATAAAATTGCCTTTAGTCACTTATTAGTAACTTTTTAAAAATAAAAATACTTTTAGTTACGTTTTAGTCACTTCTTTAAGATAAAGTCATTATAGTCATTTTTTCAATAAAAATATTACATTAATCGCTTTTCTCTGGTTAAATTGAAATTGAGATCCCAAGGGTTAACCACTACAGAATTCAGTTCTAAGCCAATTTCTGAATTTTCTTGAATTATTTTTAAATGTTTTCTATGGTGTTTTCTAGGATTATAAGAAATTATTTATATATTTGAATAATTTAAAATGATTCCTAAGGATTTTGAAGCATTTGAAATATTTTAGGGCATTTTAAAATATTGCAAGATATTTTTAAGAGTTCATAGGCTTTGACGGGATTTTATAATATTTAAATAGATTTCATACAATTTCCCTCACATTTAAAGGTATTTTGAAATATATTTTGCAATGCATTTTAATTAATTTGGAATTAACACTGAATTTCTTGAAATTTTTCGAATTCTCTTTAATTCCCTAGATTTTTTTAACAGATTTTAATTCTGTAAACTTACGGGAATTTGTTTTTATTTCACCGTGATTTTTAATGCAGTTTGTCGAATTCTAATCATTTTGCTTAAATTCCTCGAAATGTACTCAAATTTTACTTAAATCGGAGAAATTATTCGGGTTCTTTGAATTTTTCCTAATTCATTTAATTTTTTTTAGTTCACCTGAATTGTTTTGCGTTCTAATGAATATATCTCGAACTCATTAAAATTCACCTGGAAATCTCGTAATGTCATGGAATTCTTTTAAATTATTTTAAATTATTTTTAATAATTCATATCTGGGATAGATATTAGTTACTTTTGGTCATTTTATCGGGTTTTAAGTATTTTAACTTTTAAATATTTAAGTTTTCTGTTTTTAAAGTAAATTAGGTTATTATTTAAATTATCCTGGAGAAAAATAAATGAAAAATTTATAAATTAAAATTTAAAATTGTTTCATTCAATTTATAGACGATTCTGTATTAAAAATGTTGCAAAATTACAATTTTAGACTTACAATATGAATGGTCAGGGAAAATGAAAAGTTCGATTACATATTGTTTTTCAACTGAAAGGGTCAATTTCTAGTACGACACTGGATTTACACTTTTAAAATAAAACTTTTTTGAATTTTTTTACAGATATCAAGGACATATATTTCATTAAAAACATCAGTATGTTAAATATTTACTGAAATTTAAGTACCTATATGAAAATAAGAAAAGGCTTTGTTTTAATTATTACTTATGAAATACATACACTATCGACACAAAATTTAAAAATTGATTAATTGTTTTTTTTAGCAATAATAACATTTTTTTAATATTAGACAGTAATAATACGATTTAAGTTAGGAATATCCTATAATCACAAAATTCTTAAAAGCTTATACGACTAGAAAATTACATGTCATTTTATTAAGTTACATTCACGAATTGAAGAACATCTTCATATAATTTTGCCTGTGAAAAGTACCGTCTTTACACGTATAGATATTTATAAGGACTAGTAAGACAACATTTTTTATAAACTCGCATAATTGTTGTATAATTATACCTATGTTTTTATCTTCTAATTTTTCGATAACAAGTGGATAACTAAAGTGACTATTAATTTTTCATGCAATGTTGTGAAGAGCTGTTTAGCCAAAATTGCTGAAAATACGATAATTAGTACTTTAATGGCTCCGTATTCAGAAGAATTATGCTCAGAAAAACTCTGTAATTGTTGTGGATTTTTTTCAGAATTTGAATGGACGCCCTCAAATAAATGTTGATATTTATTTATTTTCAGTTTTCTATGTCTATTTTTTTATTTCTCTTAAAATATTGAATAATATTTTTGAACAAACAATTGTATGAATTTGTCGATATTTCATTTGATCAAAACGTCAGAAAAGGGCTTGCAGGTAAATTCCGTACATAAAATATAAAGATGATCGAAAAACCCTGAAGTTCTGATGCTGAAGGGAAATCTTGAAAGAAAAAGCCAGAGCGTTTACTTCCCGTTGAGTCTTGTGTTGCACTCCTTTTCCACTTCTTTTCGCTCTTCCTTCTCTCGTTCTTTCCCTTATTCCCGAATTTAGAGACCCCGACCTCGCCCGCGGCATTTGCCGCCACTTGATTTGAACCCGATTTGCCATACCAACCCATGCAAGCCTCCGGATATTTGCTTGGTTTACTCAAATTTCTCGATTGAAGCACTCGGAGATGTTCGTCCTGCGAACCCAACAAATAAAGTAGACGCTTCTTTATTCAGCTAAGGGATTTGAATTCAACAGTTGACACATCGGAACTTTGAATTTATATTAAATAGTAACTTAATTAATTTTCACATCTCCCTAACATTTTTTATTTGAAATTTCCCTTTAATATTTAGTAAAATTCCAGCGTGAAAAGTGCTTTACGTTGTCTTCTTATCACTTGAAATGGAAAGGTTGCAGGTCATAAGGGCCGAATGCACAAATTTTCAAAAATAAAATTATTTGATGAAAGCAGTTTAAGTTTTCCGATAGATTTTGGGGTTCTTTTATGGAAATTGGCATTTTCATACAAAAATCATTAGATTCTTATATTCTGAGCATTCATAATTTTCGAAAAATTTCTGGCTACGTCAGCGCTTTGTGACAAAAATGGATAATTTAAAACAAAATTCATCAAAGTAAAATCTTTTGTCACAGGCAATCGGTTTTTTGCAACATTTTTAAACAAAAAACGTTAAATTTATATGAAAATTCACAATTCTGAACAATTTTCTGTTCAGTTCTCTTGATCATTTTCAACCAAAATTGTTATTTTCTTTCAGAAATCATTAGATTTAAATGTAAGGATAGTTGAATTTTCGACATTAACCAAGTAGTTAAATTTTCAACAAAAATATTAATTCTCAACAAAAAATATAATAGATGGTTCGTGTTTTGAACAACAAAATATTTTTATTTTAAATAAAAAATGGCAAAATTTAATTAAAAGGCGTCAATTTTCAGCAAAATAGTTGAATGTTCAACCAAAACTGATTAAATTTGAGCAAAACTGTGGTATTTTCAACAAAAAAACATAAAACTTCTACTAGAACAGATAAATTTTCAAACTAAGAAGGTGAGTTCCGTAGAAAAATTAATTTTTCCACCCAAAAATATAAATTTTCTACTTAAAATTTAATTTCCAACTAAATAGTTGAATTTTAATCTGAGAGCGATCAGTTTTCTACCAAAAGCTAAATAAATAAATTTGCAGTTGCAAAAATGGATTTTTAAGAAAAAAGTGAAAGTTTCAGCAAAATAGTTAAATTGCCAACCAGAGACAGACCTTCAACCTGTAAAATGAATTTTCAACAAAGTGATTGAATTTTCAATCAAGAAGGTTAATTTATTACCAAAAAGGCTAATTCAGAATAAAATACATAAACCTTTAACCAAATTGTTGAATTTCCAACTATTAACAGTCAATTTAAAACCAATATTCGAATATTTTAATCGTCAGTAAAAATAAAATTTTAACAGAATAGTTAAACCTCCAAACAATCCAATGAATGCTTAACAAAGTAGTTCAGCATTCAATCAAGTAGTGAAATGTTCATCCAAGAAAGATGCATTTTTAATGAAAAATTGAATATGTGAGGTTTCAAAGCATGCAAACGAAAAAACGATAAAAGTGAAATTTTCTTTAAAAAACAAGGGAAAAAATAAGATTGTTGTCTAAGAAGTGGTAAAGAGGATGAGAAGGGAAAGATTCTCAAGTGTTAAGAAAATTATAAAATAATTATTTTAAAATTTTGTGATTAGCAATTATTAGTTAATTTAACTCTATATATTTTATACGAAATATGAAATATATGAATGCCCGTTCACAATTAGCTAAGATTAACTAATCTTTATTTATTATTTAAAGAATTTTTGTAAAAAAATGCACATTTCAACCATTTTATCATGAATATGCTTCATTTTGTTGTGGAATGAGCTTGACATATTCTGCCAAAGATTCTTTGCTTTCATATTTTTCACAATTATAACAATTGTTAATTATATAAAAAATTTCTGTGAAAAATTCACATTTTGACGATTTTTTCATTCATAGATTTAATTTTTTTGCAAAATTATCTAGAAATGTCTTTTCAAGGACTTCTTAAAATCATATTTTTCATAGGGGAAGAAACCGTAATTTATAATAAATAATTTTTATAAAGAAACGCAGATTTACACCATTTTTCATAAATTTTGGACGAAACATTTCATGTTAATTCCGCAAAAAAATTAATTGTATTCCGGAGAAACTGTTTAAAGTATTCATTTTCTTATTACAATTGTAAGAAAAGCTGGTGAACCGCAGCTATTATTAACTGAATGTAAGCCCAAACTATTATCTATCATATTTCATACAAAATCTATGGATTTCAAAAAAGCTTATGAGGGTGAATAAAAGAGATGACTTTTCTTCAATAGTTAAATAATTTCAAATATAATTCTCTCTCATTTTTATTAGTTATTTTTGACAACTGAAAAGACAAAGCAAAGTTAAACATTTTAAAAAACCGTGACTTTCTGCCACTTCTCTAATAGAAGACAGTTATTGACGAAAATCATTTGTTTAAATAACTATCTTTGTTAAAGTGTATTAATTATTACCTCACTAAGTGAGAACTGGACAAAAGGTCGACAACTTTTTCAAACAAAAAATGTGACAAAAATCATAATTAGCACCAAAAACTCGTAAAACACATTTTTTTAATTATTCGTTTTCTGTGGCTAGCTGTGGAGAGAAATCTTACGTTTTCATTCGATTCAGCTAATATTGACTAATTTTAACAAAATGGCTTGGGCCACCTTTAATATCATTTTTGCTTTTTTTAACAGAAAAAAATAGATTAATTTTTGTATAGATTACAACAAAAGTTTCGGGCAATATGCATCAAATGTCGAAAGTGAAATATTGTCAATGCGTTTTGGACCACCCTAGTGTGGCAATGTTTCTATTATATTCTAATCTAACTCCATCCAACAAATAATTACTTATGTTTTAATGGAGACAATAATTTTGAGCTGGCGTCTCGAGAAATCAAATAGAATATTAAAGGGAAATGCACAAGATCTCGCTGAAGGAAAGGGTGTAATTTTGGGGTGACAGACGTGTGGTAAGTACGGAAGGAAGCTTTTGGTCGAACAAGCGAGCGATATCTAAACGAGTCGACTCGACGGGTCGTTATTGCTCGGAAGCTTGTGCCTTTTACCGGATAGGAAGCAACCCGGTGCTGGAAATGTCTAACTGGCAACGGGAAACGAGATGAAGGGATTACGTGGACACGTTAAGCCTCAAGGATCTCCCTCCGCACAGGCTCACACCAACGTCCGTCCATCCACCTGCCTAGCGTCCATCTCCCGCGGATAGGTGACTGACACAAGGGTAGAGGTGGCTGATTGAAATCGGAGAAACAGAACACGAGAAATCGATTTAAAAATACGGCTTCAGTAGATTATATTAATTAATGGATTTCACTTAGTTAGCGCAGCATCCCTATTCCCTTAAAAAATACAACAAAGAGGGATTTCCCTGCACTCCCTAGAGTAATAATGA
>JAWWLR010000054.1:43728467-43739929 GCA_035041075.1 Acraspis erinacei
GACTATTTAAAATTTAAATCTCCTTAATACCTTAGGTATCTTATATCCATCCTTAAGCGTTACTACTTTCTTAATTCCCACTTTCTTTAGCAATCCTTTTAACATTCCTTTATCATTTCCATGAAGTTCTTCAGCATGATGAGTTTCGGAGATAAGAAAACACCCTAAAACTAGTTCACGTTCCCGCTCTTATCAATCCCTATTAAATTGAGCCTTTCCATATGTGGATATGGTTCATTATTCTATGTTTCGTCCTTAACGTTCCCAGTTTCATGCTTTGACGGGAAAATTGGTTTTATTTTATTTACGGCTTGGTTTCTGAAGTTGGGTAAGGCTATACTTCCCCAGAAATGGCTGAATAAGCTGCGATGAATGAATATGTGCATTGTTGTAATGAAGGACCCTTTTGCCGCTTTTACACAAATTGAAGAATTTTTTATTCTTAAATTTCAATCTGTGCATGCTTGGCGGAAGTAAGTAGAAAAGCATTAAACTTCGCTAAATTGAACTTTAAAAATTAAATTATTTTAAAAAAATAAATAAATAAAATTTGGATTATTTCAATGAAAGTGACTGTTGTAATTAGTGAAAATTACCTGCCATATAATTCAAAATGCCTGATTTACTTATTGAAAGGTACTGATGAATTCATTCCAAATGACTGATTTAATCAATAAAAGTTACAGTTTAGATAATTAAAAATTATAGATTTGGCCAGTGGATGTTACTCAGTAAAAGATTCAAAATTGTATTGAAAAAATCTTCTCTTTTGTGCTTTTCATTTTTGGCAATTAATTTTGTTAACTGAAAATAGAAACATTTCATTTTTTTTTAAATTGATATTTTTTTACATTCTCATTATTTATGATTGAGAAAGTACTATAATTGTCGAAAATTTAACACCACCATGTTTCAACGGCTCCACATTTCGTGACCCTCTGAATCAGAAAATCAAGTTTTCACGATGGCGTATGTCTGTCTGCCTGTCCGTTCGGCCGTCCGTCCGTAAACACGATAACTCTCGAAAAAATGAACGGATCAAATCCATCTTTAGCACAATTTTTTTAGGTCCCAAAAGAAAGGACAAGTTCGTTAACTAGCCATTTTAGATAAAAATTAAAAAAGTGAGCACATTTTGAAAATTTTTGAGACCACTTTTTTCTGAATTTGAAAATTCTATATCCGGATGTTGATAGTATTAAAAAAGACGAACAATTTATTTTCACGACTTTTTTCCATCAAAAAAATATTCTCAGAGTTATAGCATTTTCAAAATATTCAAAATCAATGGAAAATCAAAATTTTAAGCCCAAAAACGCATGATATGAAAAAAGTCAAGAGAAGAAAAACATTGCTTTTTGATAGATGAATTGACAAAAATTTTGATACCAAAAAACATCTACAAATTCGTTATGAATCACTTCTTGATAGAACGCGTACTTATTGTTTTATTCGTGAAAAATAACATTGAAAATAAAAAAATAAAAAATTAGTGGAAAAACGACGGAAGTTACGAAAAAAAATGATTTAACAAAAATTTTTTGCCCAAAAAGAGCTAAAAATTTGTTATGAATCACTTTTTGATAGGAGACGTAGTTTTGGTTTTAATAATAAAAATGGCATTAAAAATAAAAATGAACAATTTGTTGAAAAACGACAGAAGGTACTAAAACAAATTGATAGAAAAAGTTATTCACCGAAAAAAAGAGATACAAATTTGTAATCATTTATTACATTCTCATCAGTTATGATTGAGAAAGTATCATTAAACATTATCCAATAGGATTCGTAATTTTGTTTTTATTTATCGTAAGTAATGTGCAAAGAATTGAAAATTCCAATATTACGCCAAAAGGCGCGAAATACGTAAAGATATAAAAGAAGACTTGTAGGATATTTTCTTTTATCCATACAAAATAATATGAAAACAAAAATGCTATTCTTAGCATAACAACGCGAGATACAGAAAAATGTATGAACAAAGGATTCTAGTTTTTTGTTAATTTTCAGGTGGTTGAGAAAATTGTACAAATGTCTTTACAAATGTTTTACAAATGTCTGTCATGATCTAACATATATTTTTGATAAAGTTTCATCCAAGCATTCCAAATACAAAGAATAAATATCCGAGCTTGAAGCGCGAGGTATCCTATTATCGAGCGCGAAGCGACCCGCGCGCGTAACGTTTCAATTATTTTGTTAAAAATTCTTCTTTTTTCTTTGAATTTAACTGTTTTTGTTTGAAAATCAAAACCTTTCTTGGGAATAACATCAACTGCTTCTATATAAATCTGACAAAAAACTCACTCTTTTGGTTAGTGATTTATCCTTTTGGTTGAAACTGTGTCAGTTTTATTTTAAATTTCATTATTTAGCTAAAAATTCTTATTTTAGGTTGTTGAAAATTCAGCCTGGAGGTTGAAAATTCCACTTATAACACTTAAAAGTTGAATCAGTATGTAAGAAATTCATTTTTTGGTTGTAATTTTTTCAGTTTGATTGAAAACGCATCTGTATGGTTGAAAATTGAACTATTTTGTTAAAAATTTGTTGTTTGTGTGGTTAAAAATTAATTTGTATAAGAGAAAATTAAACTATTGGATTTTTTGCCTCAATTTGACCTTTTTTAGTTTGAAATTCTTAGTTAAAATCACGTGTATTTTCTTGAAGATTGGTCTTTTTCGGTTTATAATAAATCTTGTTGGTTACGTTCTACTGATTTTTATTTGGAATAAAAATATTTTTATGTTGAAACATTAACTGATTAACTGATTAACTGATTAACATAGCCCTTTGGTTGAAAATTCATGTATTTCATTAAAAGTTTAAGTATTTCGTTTAAAATAAGTTTCTTTTCTTGGAAATTAATTTTAGTAATTTGAAATTTAACTATTCCATTTTTCGGTATAAATTTACCTTTTTGTTTTGAAAATATAACAAATAAAAAAATATATAACAATATAACATATAAAAATGTAACAAATCATTTAAAATCTCTAATTATAACAGTGAGTCAAATTCTCTGATTAAAAAAGTCATTTTAGACTTTAGCTGCGACAAGATGATTTTTAGTCAGGGATATTGACAGCATTTCCCCGATCTACGCTGTAAGTATTGTTCTTAAGATAAGCTTCTTAATATAAATCCTGCCAATCATATTAGCATAATCAGGCTATTAAATTAAGTAAATATAAATGTTTCGATTCCTACGCAAATGTCGCTCTCTGATTTTCGAATGTGACTTTCGGTGGAGCATCGACCGGCATGTATTTGGCATGCGTGATCGGAATATAAAATAGACGCAAACGTAATCGATATCGATGAGCAAAGCCTCGTTTCCTTGGAGTCTGACCAACGGCAAGAAAACCGACAAAAGCGGGCATATCGCATCGGTCTTTTTCGATATGGGGATTCGAAGCACGTGTTTGCAACGGCAGATTGGTGGTCTAGTTGCCTCTTTCTATTCCTTTTCCCAGTCTTCTTTACCCCGGCACTCCCCAGGATGCGGGGCTTAGATGCTACAAACAGAATCAACTTTCAAATGAACCGAACGAGTCAGAGAAGTATGGGAAGAGATTGGTAACCACTCGTTACTGCAATGCGATTCTCCTTTCTTCTCTCAGATCCTTATTTATTTGGTTAATCTATGTTGCTTGGTGATGGACTAAAAAAATAGTTTAAATACCATAAATAAGCTACAGTAACTTTTATAAAAAATGTACTAAATTTGTATGAATATTGAAAAACAGTGTCTGAAAATAACTAATATATTTCTGAAGTTTCTAAAGTGCACAGTTAACAATGGCGCACTCTTCACTTCTCGATCACGTTCGATGCGGACAAAGCATGGTGGATGTGGTCATGGGCGGCAATGCACTGCAAACGGTTGCGTTGAATTATAACGATGCAGTAAACCTATTTTTTCCAATATTGAATGATATCAAGCGTAAAAAGGATTTGAAATTACCACGAGAATAAAAAAAACCTAAGAAAGTATTGAAATCACAATTAAAGGCTCGGTTGATGAGCAAATTACACAGCCACACAAAAAAAGTGTGCCGAACCAAAAAAGCGACCTACATACTGTTGTATTATTGGTCGAGATTAGTTGAAATCCAAGATTTTGGAATTTTCTGCTTAACAGTGTTTTTTTTTTAATCGACCTTGAGTTTTTAGTGGCCAGAAGCGGCTGCGTAAATAAATCATTAATCCAGGTTACAATTGAATGATGAATCGCTGTTAACGTCAAATGACGCCGTATTGGATAGATCCCGTGTAGAAATCGCCAAGTTCTTCCAGTGTCCACGCTTGGGCCAGGCCGAGGGCCCCCAGCCTGGTTCTAGCTTGTATTTCCTAAAGGCTATAGCTCGAGCCCGGCTAAATAGCAGTGCTCCCGATTCTTGTATCCTTTCGCATTACACATGCGTGGCGTCGACAACAGGATTGGTTACCGTTATGGACGCAACGCGAACCGAATACTTCCGATGTAACCCGAACGTCGAGACTAACGAAAGGGCTAGGAGCGAGTGTCAATTAGCGTCATGTTTTTGGAGCTTTTAATTAAAATACATTTTCATGATTAGTTTAAACTACTCGTCGATATATTGAACAGGCAAGGAGAGGGACGTATATGAGAATAACATGGTGGATAGTGCTAATGAAGTTTTCCTTTTAGACTTCCCACGACAAATTGTTCCGTGATCACTCGGTGATCAGTTTTTTTGAAATTGACGTTCTTGATGACAACTTTCTATAAATTTTATCAAGTTTATACAGAAACAAGATTATCAAGATGTGTGATAATATGATACGCATAAAGTGGATTGTTTTAGATTTAATAAATTTGTTATAAAAGAAAAACAAACCTTCCTAAAAACAAAATGGCGCTGAATCGATAATAAGCTAGAATCAAACCAGGGCCAGACTTGGCCATATTTAGCGTTTCATTCTAGCTGGAGCCAGGCTTGATCACAAGGCCCGGGCCTAGTTTTGCCAGGCTTGGGCCCGCATAGGCCCTCGACAAAATTTCCACACGGGATATGTTATATCTGTGTATTTTAGTCTTTCAGTTAATTCAATAATTTTTATCTAAGTTTGCAGTATATATTTATCTTAACAATATAAATTACAGTAAGACACTACGTGTGCGAATTTTGTATATAAATGATCACATACGTATGTAGGTTAGATAATACAGTCAATGAATCAAATGTGTTTATATTAAATTCACTTATATGTTCTTAATATCTATATCGTCAGGAAATAGAAACTAAATATTTTATGTTCAAATTAATTACCTGAAAATATTTGTACATCCCTTGAAATTTTTAGTTACAGCAACTGAAAATTACTAAATTGTAACATAATTTTTAGAACATGTAACTGAAGCTTCAAGCAGTTGCTGAACAGAACCTTTGATTTCGATTGAATTAGGGACATATCAGGGTATTAATTGGTCACAGAAAGTAAGGAAAAAGTCAGGGCTTTTGATAAATATCATTAAAAAGTCAGAGAACTTCTCCGAAAGACACTTCAAATAACTGTCAGGAATGATATTTTCCAAATTTTCCAATTTTAATTTGAAATTTTTTTATTCCATCTATAAATGTTTCAAATTTTACAAGATTCTGATATCTGAATATTAATATCAATTTTCAGTTGGAAAAATGTTCTGCTTCATTAAAACATAATTTTATATTTATATTTCTGGGTTTTTCAGTTGCTTTCTTCTGATGATTGTATTATTGGCTAAAAAGTTTAATATTTTATTGCAAATTCAACAATTTTGTTAAAAATGTATCCTTTTTGGTTGAACATTCGACTGAAATATTTTTTGGTTTAAATTCACTTTTTTTTTAATTTCGCCTTTTCGGTTTAAAAAATTAAGTTTTCAGGTAGAAATTTCATCTTTTTGATTAATAATGCAACTATACGGTTGAAGACTATTTTTCTTTGATTGTGGATACAAATTTTGTTTTTGAAAATTCATCTATTTTGGTTGAATTCAACTGGTTTATATTTAAAATTAAACTAATTTTAGTTTGAAATATCTACATATACATTATTTGTTAGGAATTAATTTTTTAAATTAAGAACTAAATTTTAAAACTGGTAATTGAACTGTTTCATTTTTAGAATTGATCATTTCTGTTGACAACTCGTCTTGCTGTGTTAAAGCTTAACAATTTTTTAAACAAATTTTGATGTTAAAAATATTTTTTTATCTGATAAGGCAACTATTGCATTTTTGGTTTTGTTGAGAATTTCTTTTTGTTAAAAATTCAACTGTTTTTGGTTAAAGTGTATTCTTTTTTTGTTTGGTTAAAAAATTCATTTCTCTTGTTAAAAAATTTATCAGATTTGTTGAAAAGTCGGTTATTTGAATTCATCATTTGACGTCACTGGTAGATTCAGTAACGCTGTTTTAGTTGGATCACTTACTGGTTCAACAAGTCAAAAATAGAAACTCACTGGCTCACCAATTATAACACAAAATACTGATTCAACCAGTGATAATTTTACAGTTTCAGACAGAAAAATGCTATATGCTTCGCGTTTATAGATGTATTTATTGCTATTCGAGAAGATAAAAAGCGTCTATCTAAAAGTGTCAGTAACTTTTTTACTCAAGAAAGAATTCGAAAATAAAAAGTTTAATGCATTTTTGATGTTGTGTTCACGTTCACATGAGTCAACATCATTTTAAATATTTTTTTGTTCGTGATAGGTATTGGTACTAAATGCTTTTATTTGAAAAAATGAATGAGTGAATTAATTTCTTTTTATGAATTATTATAAATTATTTATAAATTAATTAATTTCCGTTGATGAATAACTTTTATTCAAAACCACCACGTTATGAACCTATTACGTCCCCAGAAAAGTGAGCGTTAGATTGCGCTTTACCATACCGTTCAGGTACCGGCAATTAATTAGTTTCATCTTCAACAATAGAATCCGTGAAACCTTAAATTATCAGCAATTGACTCACAAAATTGTCATAAATGTAAATTTCCGTACAATCATAATCGTGGAAAAATAACCGAAAAGCCACCCCTCAACATAAATAAAGAAATAAAAGAAACAAAGCATGATTTGTACCACAAAAATTTGAGGATAAATTTGACGTGACCTTCGAGAAATTTAAAAGATGGAGAAAACAAAACAGAACAATGTTCGATCATTGATAATCATTATTATTAAATAATATTCACTTCATAGGATTTTCTCGAACCATTTTGTTAAAAGGCTATCTAGCGCTCACTTTTCTGTCGCGCCTCGGTTAATGTGGTATATTGGGTAATGTGGCATTGAAGGTAAGGAGGCATCTAGGGTAATGTGAGATCTTTTTATAATTAAGACAGATAATGCAGAAAAGTCCTCTAATTAGTTAAAAATATTTCCATCCACTTCTTAAAGAATATTTTCTCAGCTTCTGAAATGTTTTGAATACCTCTAGTTTATAGGAAAGTAGGTTAATGCCACAAAGATCTGGGAATGGCGAAACGAGGAATATAGGTCATTAGGGGGTAGTCGGATTTGTCGAAGTGAGAGTCAGAGAGAAGGGTGTTCAAAGGGGTTGGGTCAATTAGGTGGGCAGCAAGCTGCTATCTCCCGCGACCAGCCCAGGGACTACCACGCACCTCATTATAACCAGCCAGATCACGTTATAATCCTGTCCGCGTTACAATATCATTTTCAGATCTCTCTCTCTCTCTCTCTTCTTGTTTTCAACATTCTGTCAGTTGATTCTCTCTGAAAGCAACTCGCTAGCTCACAGAAGAACCAAAATCTCACCATTCTGCTGAACTACATTCCATTATGGCCGGCTAATGGTGTGGCTTTTTTCGCTGACGAGGAGAGTCTCAACTTTAAAGTGTGAGATCACTGTCAGGTGCATGGTTCTTTCATGACAAGAGAATTGCACTCGAGATTAAACTGTACTTGAGTTAATGCTAAGCAAAATCTTGAGGTCCATTTCGTAAACTAGCCGAATTAAAACTTTCTGGTATTCCAAACAAGCGCCGATTAACTTATTATAAAAGGACATCTATCCTCCAAGTCTTCTTGAAAAATTTAAACTTTTTAGAAGCTAAAGTTATGATAAGTTACTTCCATTAGTAGAGATTAATAAAATATAGACATGATTTTAAAAGAAGCTTCGGAAACATTAGTCCTTCATTAAAAAAAGTTTCTTAGTATATTTTATTATGATATTTTTTGCTAAATACTTCGCCAACTTTGGTTTCAGAAGCTCATGTAGTTGTATCTGTCAGATTCTTCGCATGGCAAATGTTCACCAAACTTGACCGATAGTTCCGAACTTCCGCTAGATGAAGCTTTTTCGTTTATCATAATGAAAAATGACTAAAGAATAATTTTCCTCTTTGCATTTTCATTAATTATGATGGAAGTAATTAGATTCAACTGAATTCGAAACTATCACAGGTAGTTTGGCGCCGCGTTAACTTTCGAATGAATTTTTTAATCCAAATGACGATATATGCTTTGTGATCACCGCCAACATTTATAGTTTTAAAAATGAAAAGTAAAAATAGAACAATTCAACTTTTAAAAGAAAGCACGCTCAATACGATAAACAGTCCAGAGACAAAATTGTTAATTTTAAGAAGATCTACAAAATGGCCTTTGTAGTAAGTAAATATTTTATTGAGGTTTATTAAATTTTTTATTGGACAATACGAACAATAATATATATACATACATATATATATATATATATATATATATATATATATATATAAATCAATATGTATAAAAAATGATTGTAAATCATAAAAATTGAATTGCTAAAAAGCTTACTGAAAATTACTCTAGCACTTCAGCTATAATTAAAATAAGTTTCTTTCCTGATACATTTATTTATACGCTTATTATATTAATAATTTTGTTACAATATAAAAAATTTAATATTTTAAAATCTTACACCTTTTTATTTCAATTGGTGTTTACAATATTTTTCCAAACAGTTTGAGAAAAAATGTATTATTGAATACCCCAAGATAACCGAGATATCTGAGAAGCATATCGTCTTTTTAGTGAACTTTAATGACTAAGTTTAATTTATTTAATGTAACAGAAAATGTCAATGATTTCTACTTATTTTAATGGGTTTTTAGAATTTCCAAAGCTTTCAATGAATTTAAAGCGTTTTCATCATAATTGCATTTCAAATAATTTGGTAGGGTTTCCAAAAACTTCAAGGAAGTAAAAAGAATTTCACCAGATTTATTAGATATCCAGAGAACTTCAAGGAATAAATTTAACTTATTTTATATTGGAGGAATTTAAATGTACTGATTTTGACCAAGTTTAAAATTTTAAAAAAGAGATTTCTAACGATTTTAAATGATATCAAAGATTTTAATGGTTTTATAAAATATGTATAAAGGTACCAAAGGATTTCAATACAAATTTTAATCGGGTTTAAAGATATGAAGGAAGATATTTTCCTAAAAATGGGAGGAAAAAAATATTAAAGGCTTAGTATGATTTTCCTCTAACATTTTTTCCTAAGGGCAATTTTTAATTTTTCATGAAAGTCGTTTTCCTTCCTTTCGTCGATCTCCGTTTTTGTGTTACTTAATTTATTTTTTAAAGTTTTTTTAATGATACATATTATCATTGAAGAAGATTGAAGATTTTGTTAAAAAGGTGTCTTTTTGATCAAAAAATTATCTTTTTGTTTAAAAATTCAACTATTTAATTAAAAATAGGCCCTTTTGATTGAAAATTCATCTCTTTGAGGAACGAATTTCTCTTTTTTTAAATGCTTCTATATGGTTCAAAATCAACATTTTTTGGTTGGAGATTTAACTTTTTTTAAATACGTCTTTTTTGGCTGAAATCAACTATTTTTTCATTCAAAGTTAAAATTCTTTCTGGTTGAAATATCAATTGTCACATTTTTCGTTGAAAATTTTTCTTGTATAAATTTGACTATTTTTATTTTCAAATAAAATATTTTTTATGTTAAAATATTAACTGTCCGGTATAGTTTTTGTTGATAATTAATATTTTTTATTAGAAATTTAACTACTTGGTAGAAAGTTGAACTTCTTTGTTAAAAATTATTATTTTTTCTCTTCAAGATTAATATTTTAGTTAAAAATGTATATATTTTGTTAAAAATTTAGTTAATTTGTTCAAAGTACAATTTTTTGTTGAGCATTACATTATTTGTTAAAAATTTAACTTTTTTCTGCATTTATCATCTTGGATAGAAAATTCGTCCTATTTGAAAATTGTAATATCTTGTTTAAAATTCATCTATTTTGTTAAAAATTAATTTATCTCGTTTGCAATTTCGAGTATTTGGTTGTAAATGAAACTGTTTTGTCTAAAATAAAATTTATGATTTGTTTTAAATTACACAAAGATTGGTTGAAAAATGATCTTTCTTCGTCAAAAGTTTATCTTTTCCAGTTAAAGAGTTAACTATTTTCTAAAAATCCGATTTCTAGCTCCAAAGCTGTACTCTTTGGTTGGAAATTCATCTCTTTTTGTAGAAAATTAACCTTTTTTAGTTCAAAAATTCAACGATTTTGTTGAAAATGCAAAACATTTTAATTAATTTGTTCCCCTATTATTCCTCCATTTTAGTAAAAAAATCACCCTATTTCCCATGTTTTTGGGACATTTTAGGCTGTGGAGTATGTTAAAATATTATTTTTGGTTATTATTTTGATGCATTGACCATATACAATCAAAATTTTGACCTAAAAGGAGGTGTGGGTGTTCGCATTTGTGATGTCACTCTGAGGGATGAAAAACATGGGTGGGAAAATTGTTCACAATAGCGTCACACAATTTTTGAACACTCTTAGAAGGTTTTAAATGTTTTAAATCTAGATTTATGATCAGTTACTTCCATTAGAAGGGGAGGTTCGTACTGGTTGGTAAACTGTAGAGGTCAGGACAACCCGATTTCTCAATTTTTTCTACCTGGGCCACTTGTTATTACTGGCCGCAGGAACTGAATATCTTTAATTGAAATTGCAAGGTGAATGAGTTCAATTAGTTATTAATTAAATGAATTTTCATGTCGGAAGAGGATTTTGTATATAGTGCAAATCACTTTTTTCCATAGCAATGCAAAAATGTGGTTAAATGTATAGGTTGGGACACGTGTACCGTGTAGCTTAGGATACGTTTTTGACACCTTTTTTTTACTAAATATCATCTTTGGAGTAAGTTTTGAGTTTTAATAATTAAAATAGTCGCACTTTTTGTGGCTTTGATGTACTTTGTATAAATGCATACCGTACATTTCAGCATGTATCATCACAAGTGAAAGAGTGAACGGGGGATCGTTAATTTCGAAGGTTCAGAAAAATGGATAAAACTGAGATTTTTAATTGCTCATTTTTATGTCAAATAGCAAGTGAGAAAAAAATATTAACTAAAATGTTTATTGTGGCGTATCAAAATTATTTCTTGCC
>JAWWLR010000054.1:43780298-43791179 GCA_035041075.1 Acraspis erinacei
TTATCTCTTCCTCTAACACATCATTCATCCTCAATTTCACTAGTTCCACTCCTGTTACTTACCTGAGTTCTGTAAGTTGTGAGATAGGAGTTATAAGTTAGGAGTTTGGTGTTAGGCGTTATAACTTAGGAGTTAAGTGTTAGGAGTTATAAGTTAGATATTAGAAGTTATAAGTTAGATATTAAGAGTTAGGAGTTAGGATTTGAGCGGTAGGCGTAAGGAGTTAGGTGTTATGCATTACATGTAAGGAGTTAGGTACTGCAGACGGACATCTGACACCACGGTTCCTGCCTTCGGAACCCAAAAATTAAAACTATTTGGTCAGGACAGATTATATTTGAATATTTTACATTGGGACTCCAAAAAGTGATGTTGAATGATATAGTAATAATCAATCGAGACAGGTTTATAACATTCAAATTGTATATTACTAGATATAGTCTTCTTTAAATCTAGAATACTTTTTATGTTTCTCTCATTTTGCCTGCATCTCAGTGGACTTACCACATACCAGGGTTTGTCGATTGTGGCGAATCGGTGAATCACAGTGAACCATTAAGATACGCCCACGCACCCGGAATTTGCCGAATAATTTGGCCCCGAGTCTGTGATTTGCGAGTTCCCGGTAGACATAGACGACTTTGCCCGGATAAGACCCAGTAGCTCGACAATTTGCTATCAGCTTGCAGCAACTTCCTGGCAGGTTGCAGTGTCTACTTGAAGACGCCAAGGAACAGAAACTACCCAGGATAATCTATGTGGGAAACCTCACAGCTGACTAAAGTAGGAGGAAACCTTCCCTTCAATCCGTTCTTCCTATTTTCACCTCTAGAAAACAATAACCAGTATATACCAAGTGTACACTCCCCTTTCACCTTAATTATTACATGAATTTTTCATGAAAATCAATATCATATCAGGGTTCATGAACTCCCACGTACTTCCTCTAAAGTTGCTTTCCAAGTTAGAATAATTTATTCTGAAATGTATATTTTCAAAGGAGGAGTTTATGTATGAAATATATTTATAGCACCAAGGATAATAACAATTAGAAATTAAAGATTTGTTTATTCCGTTTATAAATGATTATATGCTGAACATTTTAGGAGATTAAAATTTTGCTCTTTGAATATTAAATTTCAGGAAAAATAAAAAATTCTTCATGATACAGTTGCTTTCCCCGAACGATTATATTGTGACCCAAAAATTACATTATTTCGTTGCATAATCCACAATTTACCTATGTAGTCATCTCTCTTGAATGAAAATGTAACTGCCCTGTTGGAAATTCCTTTTTTTAGTTTGAAAGTTCAACACATTTGGTAGAAATTTCATCTTTTTTGGTTATTAGTTGAAGGTTAATTATTTTAATTAAAAATTAATGCTATTGCTGGAAAGTTGAACTACTTTGTTCAATACTCTTTTTTGCTGAACATTAATTTATTTAACGGAAAATTTAGGTATTTAATTTTTAGTTGAAACATGATTTTTTCTAAATGAACATGCAACTACTTTGGTAAAAGTTGATCCACATTGTTGAACTTTTTTTTTGAAGGTTAGCACCTAATTGATGTTATTTTTTAAACTGCAAATTTAATTTTTAAATTTTAGATTAGTTTTTTTTCTTATTTGATAATTCGTCTTTTTGTCAGAAAAGTAATCTTTCTAGTTAAAAATGTATCTGTTTTAGTTAAGAATGCCGCTTATTGGTTAAAAATGTAAATGTTTTACAGATAATTAATCTTTTTCTTGGAAATTTTCACAATTTATATAAACTTTTTCTTCTTTCTTGATAATAAAATCTTTATTTGTGGAAAATATTTTATCGTGAGACGTTCGAAATTTGAACTTCTTTGACAAAAATTGTTTTTTTTTTAATTAATTTTTCTAATTAATTTTTTAACTAAAAATTACAATTTTACACTTGTTAATTAAAATGGATCCTTTTAGTTACATATTTAACTGATTGTTTCAAAATTAATTTATTTTGTTAAAAATTCTTCGTTTTTCGTAGAAAATTAATATACTTAGTTGAAATGTATTGTTAGTAACTTGCGCTTTATTTCTGTCTCTATTTTTTTTGCACTTCCTGCTCACAAATATATTTTTAGTTGAAAATTTTATTATTTGGTTAAAAATTCAACCTTTTCGTTAAAAATTGATCTATTTCAGTCGATATTTCATCTACCACGATTTTCAACGATGACATAATTTAAATTGTTTGGTTTTATTACAAATTAAAATACTTTCGATTGACATTTTTCTGGGTGGAAAATATTGTTTCTTTGAAATCGACTATTTTTAATAAAAATTAAAAATATTTTTTGTGTGAAATATCCGCTTTGACTTTATTTGTTGATAATTTATCTTTCTTAGTTGAAAATTGAACCTGATGAAAAAATTTTTTTGTTTTGAAAATTTATCTTTTTAATTGACAGTTAATGATTTGGTTCAAAGTTGAACTATTTTTTTTTAATTTGGATGACTTTTTTATTGACTGAAACATTTTCATTTGCTAAAAATTTGACTATTTAAAAAATTTAATTTTGTCAATAAAAATTTTACTTTTCAATTTTTGATTGAAAGTTCATCTCTTATAGTTCGCAATTTAAGTATTTGATTTAAAATTCAACTATTTTGTTGAACATTCATCTATTTGGACCGAAAGTTCATGTATTTTTGTGGCGCAAAAGCTTCAAAAGCTTGCTTCAAAATTGAACGATTTTGTTAAAATTTGAACTATTTTGTGGGTGTTTCAAGTATTTTGTTAAAAAAATCCTTTTCTTTCTTTTGAAACATCATCTGTTTTGTTGAAAATTCGTCTATTGCAACAGAAAATTCGTTCTTTTAGATTTAAATTTTGTCTTTGTGAGTTAAAGATTTAATTATTTCATAAAATTTTTTATTATTTCGTTGAAAATTCAAGTATTTTGTTAAAAAGTCATCTTTTTTGCTCGAAAATTCCACCATTTTGTTGATCATTGGTTGTTTTAGATTGAGCATTGATGTTTTATTGTAATAAGTCATCTTTTTTAGTTACCATACATAAATAAATTAAAAGTTGCAAACTAGTTTAAGAATTACTGACTATATTAGTCAATCATTGAAGAATATAACAAATAAAAAAGATTGGTGGACTCAACTATGACTCACCTATTTGATTCAGCATAAAGAAGCCATTGTAATATTCATTCATTTTTTGTTTCAGGTAAGTGCATTGAACATAGCTCGGTTAAAGGTCAACTGTTCGTAAGTAAAGAATTTTAATATTAATAACGACGCTCTCAATGACTATTGAGCGATCGGCAAGGTTCAAAGATGAAAGACTTCATATACGTCTAGACTGAAAAAGGGGCGTGATTTGCTAGAGATTTCTTCTTACTATATTTCAAATGAATATGCGAAATTGAATAAAGTAGGGTTTTTCACGTTTCTCACTGTTACCCCCTTTTCCCATTCTTTGAAGAATTCCTATTATTTTTTTCCTGTTTCAAGAAACTTACCCTTTTTTGCCATTTATCACGTTTTTTCCTTTACGTAATTATGTTACCAAAGAAAATACCAATGAGAAAAAATAGTTTTTCTATGATTTGATGAAATATAATAATATTACTAGTGATTTCCTGTTAGAAAAAAGTTTCCTTCAATGAAGATATTTTAAAACTTTAAAAAAACTTTATTTCAACCATATTTCTTTGCAAATGGCTTTTTCTTACTGTCTTTTTTACCAATTATTGGTTGCATTTAATAAATTTTGTCCTGTTTTCTATGAAAACGTTCTCTAAAACTCTCCTGTATAAAATTTTGAAAGTAAGTTTTTCTATGGGTGAATTCGTTAAAACAATTTGTCCAAAGAAGCCATTGTTTAAATAAATATCTATATTTAAAAATTATCTAATATAAGCCATAATTTATCAAAATTCAATAATTTTGAAAAAATTAGTGAAAACTGACAGCCAAAGAAATTCAATTACAATCAATATTGTCAAAATAATTATTTTTCATACTTTTTAAATTTTCTTTATAATAGATAACAATTTTTCTTTCATAAAACAGGACCAATGAAAAAATATAAATTTTTTTTAAAATCTTATGAAATTCTTCGAAAACCCTTAAAATGTTGAATTTTCTTGGAATCTTTTAAAATACCTTCAACTCTTCAGATCCTTTTTAAAATTTTTTAAATTTCACTAAAATCCAAAGCGGTTGAAACTTCTCAATGTGTGAAATTCATTGTTTCAGACTTGGGACCCATTTACGAAATTAAAGTTAGTGTCAAAAGTAGCATTAATTAATAATAATAGCCAACAAAATAATATCATTGAAAAACTCATTAATTTTCGTAACCTCTTAAAATCTATAGAAACATCTGAAGAATTCCTGAAAATAAAATCAAGAATCATCGAGAGAGCATAGTGGCAGCGGCGCTGTTCCTGCTGGCTACTAATTTTATTTTATTTCTATTTTATTTTTATTTGTATTTTTATTCTTTTTATTTTATTTTTATTTTATTTTTTGGTGGTTGTCCGAATTTGTTCGTTAGATTATTGATTTAATTTTCAGGAATTCTCCACATTAACTTGGTTACTGGACGTTAAAAAAGGATTTTAAATTTGATATTAATCTCATTTAAATATCTGAAATTTTAGCCCCTTACAATCCTATGGGATCCTTTTAATTTTTTTTAAATCCTATAAACGAGACAGAAATTTTGAAATACTTTGAAATTCAGCGATATTTTGTAAATACTCTAAAAATTCCTTGGGTATTCTAGTATCTTTCAAAATCATTTTAAATTATATAATTATGCAGAATTCTTTGAAATCGGATGAAATTCTTCTAAATGTTTTCAAATACACGATATTCTCTGGAATCCGTCGAAATCTTTTAGAATCCCCATATCCGGTAAAAAAACTATTGAAATCTCTAGAAGTCTTTTGAGATTTCACTTAATTTAATTTATTCCCTAAGTGCCTCTTAAGAATTTGCTGGAATCTCTTTTAATCTTTTAGATGTCATTTATATCCTGGAATTACCTTCTTGAAATCCTTTGAAATTTTCTTAACAATTTTGAAATCTGGTTACATTCCTTGTAATCTCTTTAAATAGATCAAATACCTCTAATATTGTAAAATCCCTGATAAAAAAATAAAGGAAAATCCCCAAAATATACCTTGACATCTTTCAAAATACCTGTAAAGATTTTAAATTCCTTAAAATACTTTGAAATTCCAAAGTTTTTTAAACTTTAAAATCACATGAAGCTTGGAATCTTGGAATCCTTGAAATCGTTTAAAATATTTAAAATATGCTTAAAGTTTTGAAACCCGATACAATACTTTAAATCAGTATAAATTCTTTGAAACCCGCTAGAATCTTTTGAAATCTTCAAAATATTGAAATATTTTTAAATTTGGATGCTTAGGTTTTGGAAAAGTAATTTGACAATATAAGTAGTATTAGAATTATTTTTTAATGGTAACAAAATAGTAACATTTTTAGAAAAAGTGTGAAAAAGTCTCGATAGTGTCGTGAGTCTTGAAATCAGAAGTATAAGGTGTGCCCGAAAAGTATCTGACCTTGTATTCTAACTGCATACCTAGTTGTATTATTGTTAATAATTGTTATTATAGTTGTATTATTGTTTAAGTACCATTTTCAAATAGATTTTCATGAATTGTCATATCTGGGGTCTTTTTTACCCCACTGTGCCATCGAAGGGTTAAATTAAAGAATGGTTTAGGCGATTTCAAAGTGGTTGTTCTTCACTGAAAAATAAAGTGAAACGGCCTCATTGTTGGAAAAGTGGAAACTTGGTCTTTTAGTATGACAGCACACCTGCCTATTTGTAGCAACTTATTCAGCAATTTCTGGTGAAATATGGTCTTGCTTAATTTTGGCTCCCTATGATGTATGGCTTTTTCTTAAATTGAAGTTTCCTGTAAAAAGAAAACGATTTCAAAACGTACAGAACACTAAAGAAAATGTACGGAACAATTTGTTAATATACTGAAAGGTGACTTTAAGGAGTGCCTTATAAAATGGGAGGGTCGCTGGAAGAAGGTTGTGGCTTCCAAAAAGGAGTATTTTGAAGGGAATATGATCGCCATTTACCAGAATTAAAGCTTACTCCTGGTAAATCACAAGGTCGGATACTTTCCGGACATACCTCATAGGTGGGCATCTGAGCGATAGAGCTGTCATCCCCTCGTAAATAAAAAATTTTTGAATCAGAATGTTCTCTCTGAAAGAATAGTAATGTCAAAATCATCCAGGAGGGTGGAATAATAAGTGACTCCCAAGCCTCTTGACTGTCAATGACAGAGCAAGCTTTTTTCCTAGGATGTTTCCGACATGCTTAATGGCATCAATTTGTAACGTTTTTCGTCAGCAGAACACATTAGAGGCAAGACGGATCAGCGTAAGAGAAAGCTCTGGAACCTACATATTTCAAAGGGGCATTTGTCTCGGTGTAGAATGGACCGCCGCGGTTCTCTATTTCGATTTGCTCGAATCTCCCTTTCCCTTTCTATCTTACTGCTTTCTCTCACTCTCTTATACTGCCCGTTTCTCACCCTATCTCTTTCCATCACTCCTTCTCGGTCGCACACAGCAGAAGCGATATACGCTTCGAGAGTCGAATAATTCATGGCGGGCGGCTCGCCGTTAATTAATTACGTTTGCTAATGAAGGCAGGGTAGTTTAAAACTTCTCTCGTATTTCAGTCCGTTAATCGGTTATCGCAATCCTTATCGCGGTTGAAATACAAATCTTTAGTGGATGCGAAGTTTCTTGAGATGCCCAACAACGAGATTGGCCGATTCCTTGAAGTTCTCTTCCTTCGTTAAAACTCTTTGTAACAGTAAATTTCTCCATGTAACATTGTATGCGAATGAGACATCACTTCGAACTATTCATTAAATTAGGTTAAAAGTGGTTCAGCAATAATTTTAATTGATGTCCATTTTCGAAATTATCGACATTATCAGTTCAAGAGTATATATATATATATATATATATAAGCACACTTGCGGAAATTAATTACATTACTCGAGAACGTCAAATTTCGAAATTAATTGAAATTGATTGAACTACGTGATATAATTATAAACATAAATGTAACATGTCCAACTGCCACAGTACTCAGTTATTAATATTAATATTTCAAAATATATACTGACAGTTTGTTCGGTGAAAACTAATTTAGATATCAAATATATAAATACTACTCAAAAACGGTGTAGATTAATTAAGATGACAAGTTAGCATTTCTCCTATTATTTTTTTAACCTTTTTCAAAATTAGTTTGAAATTTCGTTCCAATTGTTTAGTAACATCACAGGTCTTGGATTGTGTGAATTTTACGCCTTTTTTGTAAAATAGCATCTTATTAATACCATTGTAATTTTTAAAAATTAAAGATTTCTTACTAAAGCTTTATACTTCAAAAAATGCAATTAATCCAGTTTGAAGTTGAGCAGTTTTAAACTTATAGAATTCCTACGTAAGAAACGTTTAAACTCAGTTTCAAATTCAATTACAGTCTTCACACTATTTTCCGTATTCCCTCTTTTTTCCTTTTTTTAAATACGTATTTTTCCTCTGTTTTAAAGAAACTTTCCCTTGTCGCCTTTTCCCCTCTTTCTTATTTTTTCGCTTAAATGCGAACTGAATCAATAGAACTAAATAAGAAAATTCAAATATTTTTTGTTCAAAGTTCAATGTTTTTACTCCAAAAATCTAATATTATATTTTTCTTCAAAATTCTTCTCTATTGGTTAAAAAATCTATTTCTTAATTAAATATTAAACTATTTTATTAGGAATTCGTTTTTTATTAAAAACTAGTTTTCTTAACTAAAAATGTAACTAATCTACTTTTGGCTCAGAATTAATCGTATTTAGTTGAAAAATAGCCTTCTTTCGTTAAAAAGTCAACTAATAATTTGTGAAATTAACTGCTTTCTTCAAAATGTATTGTTATTGGTTGAAAATTTATATTCCTTGTTGAAAAGTAAACTATTTTTTGTTAAAAAGTTTTATTTTTTGTAGAGAATTTAACTTTTTTGTTGAACATTTGCTTCTTCGGATAGGAAAGCAATCATTTCGAATTGAAAATTCATCTTTTATAGTGGAAAAGTCATCGTTTTTGTTTGAAAATTCATCGTGGTTCAAAATGGGCTTTTTCACTAAAATTCGTCTCTTTTCATTTAAAGTTCAAATATGTGGTTGAAAATTAATTTTTTTTCTTTCAAATTAAGCTTATTTGTGAAAATTAAAATTTTTGATTGATTCGACACTCTTTTTAAAAATTCGTCTTTTTGGCTTAAAAATTACATTATGTGTTTGAAGGTTAATCTTTTTTGGTTTACTTGTTTAAATTTAACTATTCGACTGATAATTATTTTTTCAGGTTTAAAATTCTGCAGTTTTCTAAATCATTTGCCTTTTTAACTTAAAAACTCAACTGTTCTGTAAAAATTCGTCTTTGGGTTTTTTGTTCCTCTCCTTTTGTTAAAAATTCAGCAACTTTGTGGAAAATAAAATATATTTCGACTTGAAAACTGAGAAATTTAAAGCATTTCATATTGAAATTCAATAATTGCATTCCATGTTGCATTAATTTTATTTTTATTTTTAAGTATGAATTTATTTTGTACAGTGAAGTCTAAATTTATTCATTCATTTCATATTCAAATTATAAAGTTTCAAATTTAAGGCCTTAATTGTTAAGGAATTTCAAGTTTCATATGCTCAGAATGAATATTCCTGAAGTTCAAAATTAATCTCAATTACAAACTTCTCTTATTTTAAAGTAATTAATCCAAGTTGACAAGTTTAACTGTTCAGAAGGAAATATTTTACACCCAGATTCAGGATACTTGAAGCTAAATGACTTTTGTTAGAAAATTATTTTAACATTGAAGTTTTTTTATTATGTAAAGAATATTATACAATCAATGATAATTATTTACTTAATATTCCTAAACAAATACAGTCATTATTTTAATCATTCAGTGCATCGGGTGGGGGGGGTGGGGGGCTCGTTCATTACTCAATTCACGCCAGTTATCTTTTTTTTTAAATTTTAATGGTCAAAGCAATTAAAAAATCCAGCACCTTGAATTTCGGTAAAGCGGAACTGCAAATGAATTTGTAAAAGTTACATAGTTCCCTCGCTGATACCGCTTTTTTTATTAAATTCAAAAACTTTCTCTCTCGGATTTTTTTCAAAATTTCATACAAATTGCGTCGTAATTTAATGCCACTAATGCGACTTTTTTAAACCCTACTCGTGGATCTGAGCCCTGTTTATGAAAATGAGGGTACGTTTTTAAAATCTCCCAGGAAATTACATTCCCTAGTCGCTTTCGGTATAAATTATTATGCTAAGAAAAAGAGGAGATTGTGATTAATTTCAAGTTCTCATCACTGATATTAGGTTTTAATGTATGATCATTGTTATGGGAATTGTAATAATTAGCTTCGAGCCTCGCGGCGCTACATTTCTACAACAGGTACCCGCTTCTGACCTCCATTCCCAGCACTGTGTCATCCCCGCAATATATCGTAAAGTACACCCACACGCATCTCGACTACCACCTCGAAGTGCTGCTCGTTAACTCTACATTAGTCAATTTAATTGCTCTAGAATTACTTTTATCAAGATACATAGTATTCTGCAGGTACACTCTTAATTTATTATTATGTTAATTCCGCTTTCCATATCATGACGGGACGCTGCGAATTTATTAAGCACTTTTTTAGACTTCAATCTCTGCTCAAAACAGTATAGAAATGATAGAATCTGATAGACTCTCTATTCAGAGAAAACATTCAATCTTACCTTCTATTCAGATATTTTGATAGGAAAATATAAGATCATTCGACGAACACTATTAAAAAGAAATTGCAGAAATTTTAGGAGACATGATTTAATATAAGTTCTGATTTTTCTGCGAGTAGGCTTTCATGAAAGTTTAATGAGAATCTATTTGTATAAAAGTATAATATTTAGAGGTGGATACTTTTGGGTAGAAATTTCCTAAATTTGTAAGATAGGATTTGATACAAGTTCACCGAGAATAAGATTTCATAGATTTCAAAATACAATGTGCAATCAAAATCTTTCAAGATGTAGCATTTAAATAAAATTTTATAAGCAGATTTCGGTCTGATCTTCAAATAAATTCTATGAAATTGACTGAAATAAATTTCACGAATCAAATTCCATCATCTAGAAATCCTTTACTTTTCTAACAACAGTTTCTCATTGATGCGCTAGCAAATCTTATCGGCACCAAATATTTATGTTTTATGGTGGCGCTTTTTTTTATTAAATTCTATTAGTATAAAAATCTTGTACTTTTTCACCAGCAGCATCTCATTGAAACTCTATCAAGTCTTGATAGTATTGAACTTAAATCAAATCCTATGTTTCTGAACATTGGATATTTTGATCCGATGCTATACGTCAAGAAATCTTATACTTTTCTATCAACAGATTTTCATTAAACATCCATGAAATCACGTTAACAGGAAAAGCCGAACTTATATTAAATCCTATTTTCTAAAATGTCAAAAATTTCTATCAAATCATATCCCCCCTAAAAATCGTATATTTCCTTTAAATGATCTTGCACGTACTGGAAAATAGAATTTGATGTAAGTATGTTGCGTATAAGATTTCATAGTTTTAATAACAAAACTGCTGGCAGAAAATGTGTAACATTTTATAACGGTTATTATTATTACACCATTAAGCCGTTTCCCTTTCGGGGTAGGCGTGACTCACTCGTCGGGGCAGGGGATTAGTGTGAGGAAGGGGTTATAGAATTTTTAGATTGATCTGGAACTATCGTATTACTTATTTAAGTAATAT
>JAWWLR010000054.1:43811453-43824954 GCA_035041075.1 Acraspis erinacei
TAGTATATGATAGTATTCATACTATCATTTGGCTATTTCCTGACAAATTAATTTTCTTTACTAGAAATTGAACTTTTTTATTTTTAGTTGAAAATTTATTCTTCTTGGTTAAAAACTACACTATTTCTTTAAAAATTAATTTTTCTGTTAAATTAATAATCTTCTTGGATTGAAATTCGTTTCTTGGTTTTAAAATTTTCCTCCTTTGGTACAAATGTAATCTTTTTTCGATTAAAATGTCAACATTTACATTTTTGGTTTAGCATTCATATTCGTATGTTGAAAACTCAACTAATTGTTTAAAAATTCAACTATTTTATTAATGATTTAAAATTTACAATTTTCGTTAAGAATTGATATTTTTGTTAAAAGTTCAACTTTCCTTTAAACAGTTCATTTTCCTAGCTACCAAATAATTGAATTGAATGATGCTTAACCTTCTTGTTTGTTAAAAATTTGACGATTTGGTTGAAAATTATTCTTTTTTTTTGTTGAAAATTTAATTACTTGGATGCAAATATAATTATTTTTTTAAAAGGTCATCCTTTTTGGTTGAAATAAATAAATAAATATGAAATTTGTATATTTTAGTCTAAAATTTTATTTTTTTATTCCACTTATAAATGATTCTATGTTAAAAATGTTACAAGATTAAAATTCTGTTCTTTAAATATTAATAGTCAGGGAAAATAAAAACATAGATAGAGAAATATCAGTAAAAGGTAACGGAATTCTGAAAATTAAATTTTCGACTAATTTGAAAGAAAATTCCATCGCTTAAAAAACTTTTGCTGTAGAACAGACTTATACCAGAAATTAAATAATTTTCTCTACTATTCCATAGAATATATTTTTTTAAACAGGAGTCATTCCTTCTTCCATGACAGGCAATAACATATATTTTTATTGCTTTTTTTGAAGGACGTAATTTATTTTTACAAAAAAATATGTGTTTTTTATTTTCACCGAGAGTTGCCAAGCAAAGAATTAAGATTTCGATTTGTGGAACATGCTGTCAAAACTTGGAGAGGGTTCTCATTTTGTAGTAGCCAGTTGATAAACAGGGAATTTAATACACGAAAATAATCGATGAATGTGAAGAAGCATGCATGAAGAATGTGTCGTGCAATGGTCCTTTGAGTTGCTAACGGCCCTAACTTTTGCGATAGCACCAGCGTGGGCCGTCATGATGTATCGCAGACGTCAGAGCCCATTATGCTAACTTTCGTACGCTAATACCGGTTTACCTGAGTGTAGCAACATACTAATTTCAAAATAGCAGGTATCAGAGTACGCTCCCAATTTTAACTTATAATCCACCATTTCCACCCTTTTTCCCTGAAATTTGAAAAATCGTCTAAAACATATAAAATCTAGCATTTAACACAGTTTTTTCTATTTCTCCTTTTCTTGTAAATTTGACTTCCTACCATTTTAAGCAAACAAATTTAATTTTTAACAATTTAAATAAATTTTTAATCAAATATTCGATTTTGGAACCAAGAAGAACATATTTTTATTTAAAAAAACGAATTTTCATGCAAATCCATCCATTTTTAACTAAATAGTTGAATTTTTAACTAAGAAGATTACTTTTTTACAAATTAGTTCAACTCTTAACTCTTAACAAAAATTATCCATTTTCAACTGAAAAGATGCACTTTAAACCAAAATGATGAATTTTCAACAAAAAAACACATTTTTTTAATAAAATAGTTGAATTATCGACAAAAAACATTTAAATTTTAAGTAAAAACATGAAAAATAATACGAAAATGACGTATTTTCAACCAGCTGATTCATTTTTCAACTAAAGCAGATTTTTTAATGAAAAACAAAACAAAATTTCAATCATTTTGTTGAATTCCAGTCAGAAATATGAATTTTCTACACAAAAATCGAATTTTTTAGCCCAAATTCACGCCTTTGGTAAAAAAACATTAATTTTTGTAAAAAAATTATTTTACAACCAAAAAATATTTTACATCCAAGAAAAAATAAAAATTTGAACCAAATAGTTGATTTTTTATGCCCAAAAGAGGAATTTCCTATAAAACAGTCGAATTTTTAACCAAAAATGAGGAATTTTTACGGAAGAGATCATTTTTACGAAATAGTTGATTATCCAAACAAAAAATATTGTACTTTCCAAAAAAATGCACTTAAAAAGACACAGAGGGACGTTTTTTAACCAAATTGTTGATTTTCCTGATAAAAAAATATTTTTGAGCCAAAAATAAAACAAAATTTCTATGATACTGTTGAATTTCCAAGCCTGATACACGAATTTCCCACCATACCGTTGAATTCTGAACCGTCATTATAAATTTTCAAAAAAGAAAACAAAAACACACATACAAAACATACAAAAAAACACACAAAACACAATAATCTGTCAAGAAAGAAATTTTTTTATCAGTTTGCTGAAATCTTAAGCCAAAAAGGGGAATCTTGTTACAAAACAGTAGAACTTTAAATTAAAATGAGGTATTTTTAATCAAAAGTTTAATTTTTATGAAATAGTTGATTTTTCTATTAATAAAGATTTTTTAGTAAAGAAAAAAATTAAGCAAATGGTTGAATTCTTAAGTCCAAAACATGATTTTCGAGAATATTTGTGTAATATTCGTGAATATTTATAATCATTTTCTGATATTCAAAAATCTAAGTAAACCAAAACAAAAAAATATTGATCTCAAATAGAAATTATTTTTCATATTGTTTCTTCCTAACTTAGTTATAAAAATATTTAGTACTCTACTATTTGGTATTGAGAAGAGTATACTAGACAAATATTGATGAAAATAAGGTATCAAAATCTATCTACTAATACAAAAACAGTTTAGAAAATTCAAGGAGGAGAATCTTTCATTTCTGTTTTTCTTGTATTTTCCATGTTTGAACTTTGTCTTTTTGATGTCTATTTATCAGTACAAAGTGCTAAAGCGCTAATTTTTTTTTAAACTAGCTAAAAAAAGCAGATACCTTTATAATATGAAGAATTCTAAAAATAAATAAAATCCCGTTTTGTTTCTTTTTTTTCGAAAAAATACCCCTTTTTACCTAAAATTGAAATACTGAATCGCTTGGATTCATAAAATCATGATTTACAAATGTTTCCAAGATACTGGAAAATTTACTGTTCCTACGTTCTAAAAATCGGTGAAAATCAAATCCTTTATAGATAATAGAATAGACCATTACCATGAACCCGATGAGCTTAGATGCTGCAATCCCGAATATTATATATGGTTCCGCACGTTGTTCGAAATGCGAAACAAGGCATCTAACGAGGTGTAAGGAGATCCCATGCCTGGGGCGCGATTCACGTCGAATGCAATTTATCCACTCGGATACGGATTATTTGTATCGTGATTGGCGCAGGAAAGCAGAAAAATACAATCGTCTAAAAAATGCATTCTTATACGAGTACCAATCGTTATTTAGCCGAAAAATGCAGAAATATCTTCATTTCATCATTCGGGATATTTCACTGAAAAAGATATACAATACAGAGAAAAATATTCCTATGTATACATCTCTATCGGAAAAACCATAACGCATAATAGGGATGATTCAACTTCAATGACTATCCGTTCTCCTTATCGGAATAAAGATAATTTTTTAGTATCGATTTTATATCTCAATTCTTAGCTCTAACTAGCCATGGACAACTTATTCGCACTATAAAAGATACCGAGAATATATAAATTTAGCTAATAGGTACTTTTAGAAATCTTCAGCAGTTTATGACAAAAGGTAGTAGCGCAAGAAGCGTTGTTTACTGCGAAATGACAGCTGACAATGCGTATTGAATATTTATGGACTGGGAAGTCTAGGTTACGTGATTTGGGTTTCAGGTAATATCGACATTTTACGAGGCAACACTTAACGACTCACTCAAGTCGTCAACCCGGCGCATACTCATCTGGAGTATAAACCATATTGCAAATAACTTCTGCGGAAGGCGTAGAATGAAAGTGTCAAATCCAGATTTTCTGTTTCGTTGACATGCAAAAGGTGAACAAACGTTTTATATAAGAACAAGCCTCGGAACAAGCCCTATTTTGACATAGCACATCAAAGTTTCCTACCCTTGATATCCCTATATTTTAACGAAAATCTTGGGAAAATCTTCGTTATATCCTTATCTAAAATAATGATATGAAATAAAATTAGGTCTTAAAACTTAGTTTTTTACCATAATATAGATTGTTCACGTCCACTTTCCTTGACTAAGCTTCTTATCCACCTCATTGGAAACGCCCATTTTTTCGACCACGCCTATGATCAACACTCTTGTCCAAGCCGATTTTGCTTGTAGATATTTACATCGAAAATTACAAATTTCTTTTTTTTGACTTAAGACACGCCCACGGAGAACCCAATTATTCTTGACTACGACCCTTAGCCACACCATTAGCCATCTTAACTACTCCAATCTTTCTTTGATTTTCCTTCGGCCGCATTTTTGACACAGTGTACTTCCTTTCACCACGCCCCTTTTATACGGATGTAACCACATCCATTCTATGTTGCCAAACCTTTTTTTACTTTATTACACGTTTTTTAATTATAATAAAATAATATGAATAAAAATTTCAAATCCTAATTTTCCGTGTCGTTGAAATGCAAAAGGTAAACGAGCTTGCAGACACATTATGAAAGGAGCAGTTTAAAGCTATTTCTTTTATACAAAACATGCACTATTTTAAAATGGCACATTAATCTATCTTGCTATCTATATCATTAAAAATTCAGAAAAAATCAGATGAAAATGTATTTGTTGTACTCAATAATATTAAATAATAATATAGAATAAAACTATTTTTAAAAAAGTAAGTAAGGCTTTTCGTAATTGAGATTCTTGAAAGTGTGAAACTTAAACTTTTGTAAGAATTTAGAATAAATACGCCGAATTTGCATTCACTACGTCCCTCACCCACGCCCATCTAAACGCCTATTGTTTTAAGACGCCTTGAAAAAATACTATTAGCCACAGCGATTTTCCCTGAATCTATCCCTCACCAACACAATAATCTCAAGGAACATATACCTTCTTTTATCTTATTCCTTTTTTTTATCGCTTTTCCCCCTTTTTCACTTTGAATTTCAAAAATCTCCTGAAATACCAAAAATCGAGAATTTCGATTCAATTTTCTCTTTTTTCCTCTTATTTTACAAGTATAAGAATCTTTTTTTTTCTTCAAATAATGAACATATGTTCAAAATGTTGGAAAACATACGATCTGAAAGAGAATCTCTTTGATGATAAAATTCAAAAATATTTTATAAATGACTGATATGCTAATTTTGTATATTTTAAGGACATCAACGACAGCGAAAAATTCTATACGATTCAACCGCAAAAGTAAAATATTCTTTAAACCAGTTGAAGTTTTAACAAAAAAGTCAATTTTTAATGAAACATGTTTTTTACTAAAGTAGTTAAATTTTCTATAAAAAATATAATGAGACAAAAAAGTACTGCTGTCAACGACAGCGAAAAATTGCTATACGATTCAACCGCAAAAGTAAAATATTCTTTAAACCAGTTGAAGTTTTAACAAAAAAGTCCATTTTTAATCAAACATTTTTTTTTACTAAAGTAGTTAAATTTTCTATAAAAAATATAATGAAACAAAAAAGTACTGTTAAATTCATAAAAAAATGGTTTTCCAATCAAATAAAAAAATCCTCAGGGGAAGCAGATTAATTTTCAACTAAACCGTTGCCGTTTTGACGAAGAAGATTAAATTTCTACCAAAAGTAATGAATTTTCAATAGAAAGTAGTTGAACTTTCTACCCAAACAGGCGAATTTTTAATAAAATAGTTTAACTTTATACAATAAAAAGTTTAATTCTTATTGGTAACTTTTGTTTTAATCAAAAATAGTTTCAATTTTTAATTAAAATTAACACAAATTAAAAGAGAATAATTTTTATATACCAAAGAGTTTCACGTTCACTCAAAAAAGATTCGATTTAAACCAACAGACCGTGAACCAAAAACAAGAATTTTTAACTAAATACTCCATTTTTCTACCAAATAATGAAATTTTCAAGTAAAAATAATAATTTTCAATTAAACGTGGATTGATTAAAACATTAATTTAAAAAATCAATCTTTAAAAGAGAAGAATTTTCAAGAAAATATTTTATTTATGGACCAAAGAAATAAATTTTTACCCAAAAACATGATTTTTTTAAATATAACTATTTTTATTATTATTAATATTACACCATTAAGCCGTTTCCCTTTCGGGGTAGGCGTGACTCACTCGGTGGGGAAGGGAGTAGTGTGAGAAAGGGGTTATAGAATTTTTAGATTGATCTAGAACTATCGTATTATTTATTTAAATAATAAGGTAGTTCCGCAACACTGCTCCAACCCAGGCTGCTGATCAATCTCTCTAGCAATCACCCCAAGTAAAGATCCTCACAAAGTCTTCATGTGAGGTTCCTCACTTGAGTCCATTAGTATCCAAGGTATTTTGATTCAGGCGTCATTCACTCTACTGACACTCTTTTTATTAACTATTTGCCGCCATATTTTTGTGTCCTGGCATACTTCTCTAGCTTCTTTATCCTCCATGCATTTTCTTATGCAGGCTCTCGTGTTTCTATGGCTTCTTATGTGTCTGCTAACTAGGGTTTCATTCACACATTCCAACCATTCCTTCCGCAACATTGAAAAAAATTTCTTTTTAATTTTTAATTCTTTTCGTTTGGCCTAACTGTGGTCCTAGCTGAAGAGCCACCTTATACTATGTGAATTAGCATATCTTCAAAAATAGTCAGACTCGTCAGGCAGGCCCAGAATTTCCAGAAATTGGCACAACTTCTGACCATTTGTGTCGATTCCTGACTTTCTTTGTAGGGTTTTGTAAACATTAATTATAATAATTCGTGTCCTTTGTAAAATAATATTTGTATGTAATCCGTCATTCTTATTTTTGCACTAAAATATACAAATCAGTATAATTAAATTATGTTGTAAATATAAACAAATATCGTTTTTGTACTATAATCTGTGCACGTACATTTATACCTGGGCCTAATCTTAGGCAATGCATAAAAGAATTAACTTGAATTTCACAATATATTCTAAGGTACTAAATATTGATCCAAAAGTGGATCAAAGCGTTGCATAACGGAGAAACAGTTTGCGACGTCAGACCTTACACTATCACTTGAAAATATAAATCAATGGTCGATCCTAGAAGAAAATTAACTCTTATGCCATCACTTGAAATTTTTAATTCTTCAACTTGTATAGGTGCAACAACGTTTTGTTTTTCTCATCAGTTTTGAAAAAGCGAAAAACACTTGACAAACTGGAAGAAAAACTAAAAAATCTTTGAAGTTGGGGAGGACAAGGTTTAAAAAAAATTCAAAAATGTTTTTTTTTCTCGAAAAACAAAATAATACTAGATGAAAAATTTATGGTAAATAGAATATATTAGGACCTATTATTCCTATCAAATTTAAGGAAAAAGTGGGATTTTTGAGGAAAAATTGGTGTCTTTTTTCATAAACTTAATATCTTAAAAATTGCAATAATGGCACAGGTTTTAAAGTAAAATGTTCACATACAAAAAAACTCATTTTACCCTTGAAAGTTAAAAATATTTTCGCTATATTAATTTAAAAAAAACCTGTTTCCTTATTTTCTACTTACAAAAACATATTTATTTGACAAGCCAAGCCTTAACATGTGTCCCGCCGCGAGCATAATTTTACATGAATTCGATCATAAAGAAACTTTTGACTGGTAAATGTTAATTTATTTTACGTCTAGGAAAAGACAATGGTATTATTTTCTAAACATGTGCTTGGATGTTATAAATTAATTTAGTTCGATGTTTAAAATCTTTTGCGATGATACTGTAGTAGGTACGAAATTAAGAGCAGGGCATAGATTGGAGATCGTCTTAAATCGGTGCTGTCCTTACACAACGGCTACGAACGTCGAAGGTAACATTAGCTGCCTTTGGATTCTTTCTTAGTACTAACATACGCTATTCCACACGGTTTCAGTTGCCTACTTCCTGATGACCTAGGAAGTTTCTTACAATGCGACAGGTGTTTAACAAAAGCGCTTTATGAACTCCTGTCAGTATCCTACTGGCTCCTAAATGTTCAAGAAGATCAGTGCATTATGCGTGCACATTGCCTGTAGCCGAAAGCACAACATGACGAATATATATGGTACATGTTTCACATTCCTCCACATTTTCTTTACTTCATGATTTTGCTCGCTATACTTCTTGATCTTGGTTGTATACGTTGCCTGCAAATTCCGATTCAGTAGACAAGCAATGTTAATGATATAGACTCTACCGCCTTTTTTCTCGCACATCAGGATGTCGGGTCCATTAGCTCGGATATAATGATCCGTCTGCATAGTAACTTCCCAATATAAGATGTCATCTTCGTTTTATAAAACGGGCACTGCAATATATCTGTTGAAAGGGATCCACTCTGTCAAAAGTCCCAGGTTTAGGGAAAGTTGTTGATATGTAATGCCCGCTGCATCATTGTGTCTGTGCGTATATTCTCTATGAGCAATTATGCGACAAATATCAATAATTTGTTTTTCAGCCAAGTATTAGATGCCTCACTATCAACTTTATGCTGATCGAACGTTTTGGGGTGCTCACCGTGGATGGATTTTTGTATCCATTGCGTCTCTAATTCCTCTATCGTTTCTGCCCTGATATTTTAAGCATCCTCTGAAGACAAATTCAAGGGCGGGTAATAGAGATCAGCTTTACAGATGGTGTTTTAAAGCACCACATCTCGCTTGCTGTTCATGCAACTGTATAATTTGTGACTTACGCATATGCCATGGTGGGACAACCCTTTCAATTGCCGAATGACTGTGGTGCATTCAGTGGTTCGTCATTTCTTCGCGGTGGTTCTGTTTAACATTTCAAGGTCATTGTTCGACGATTTGAGGAGCCCAAAGGAGTTTGTGAGGATACTGATGGTATAGGTGTTGATTGTCCTGATCTTGTTTGCCGAGTTAGGAGAACTCTTCAGAACCAATCTGAGTCTTGTAGTGAAGACAGTCGTTAGGCTTTTCTTAACTATCGTATGTTGAATACCGTCAGATTCGGGAATATCCTGGTATTTATATTACTCGCCCTCTGCTATTGCCTCGATGTCATTATCGTTTTTTAGCTCTGCGGTCCCTAATTCTTCGGTGGTTAAGTGCACTGTTCTGCATTCATCTAATCCCAACTCCATGTGGATATAATTGAAAAACTGCTTTGCAGCATCGAACACTTACAGCAGTTTCTGGTCTGAACTTCATACAGACATTGTTATTGACATTGCCTGGATAAAATCTAATCAAAAACGGGTTTTACATTAGTAATACCAACGTTGATTTGTATGATTGTTACCTGTCTGTTGAAATAAGAAAATAACAATGTGTTTAATCTTCTTCCTTATTTTTGCATTATTTCAGCTTAGTATCTTTTAAAGCATAATGTCAAATCTTTGACTATTTCTCATGCATGTTTTACCTTGTGTGTTTTATATAATTATTTAACGTGTTTTAAAATATGCAGGTACTTATGGCACTGTTTTCAAAGCTAAAAATCGAGAGACACATGAGATCGTGGCTTTAAAGAGAGTACGCCTAGATGATGATGATGAAGTAAGTAAATTTTTATTCTCTTCTCGTCATATGCGGCCGTCGACGAAGAAAGGGACCTAATACTTAGGATCCGAATTTTGCAGGTAGAACGGTTGAAGCGGCCCAACATAGGAAATTCATAAGAGAGTCTCACTTTGCAGCTCAATAACACTTCGAATTTTGCAGATAAAAGAATAATTTTACTTATTTTGAAAGAACAACTAAAAAACTATAAATTCGTAGATGGTCACATATACTGAGTCAGTCCGCATGATAATTTAGAGGACTCTGTAATGCTATGTATTTTTCCTATTTGATTGTACAAGCAAACGAACTTACCTATACGTTAAGTTCGATCGTAATTATACGAACGCCTTGTTCAGAATGATTAACTAGTAGTAGCGTCTACTTATCGTAGAAACTTTACAACGTTTCCTGACTAGATGGAAAATAAATTAACAAATATTCTTTTTAAATAAAATTTTTCTGAAAAAAGACGTTCTCACTTCGCTCCATTGGTAATCGAAATACATAACTTCTGATAGTCGGTCGGGTGCTTTCCCATTAAGCTATAAGAGAGATCGAAAGAAGAATATTTTTTTAGAAATACACGCTATCTCAAGCCACGTGTTACATTTATGATACGAGTAATTTAAAGGAATATTTATTATTATCAGATCTAGTTACTATCGATCAGTGTAGGTGCCATTCCACTATCTGTGAAAATAGATTTTTGATAAGATGGAAAATAAATTAAATTTTTTATTAAATTAAATTTTACTGAAGCAAAATCTAACTTCGCTCCACATAGAAACGCAAAATGCTCAAAGATGCGTGAATAAAAACACAGAAACTTTTCTCTTCCTTTCATCGACTTTTACAATTGAATTTTACACTTTCTTTCAAAGTGATCGTTTAAAAATAAAACATTAGGTTATATGTTAAATATGAATACATTTCCAAATAAAATTTTGGATTAAACGGACTCCACGGTTCGTATGCAGCCCCTTAACCTGCTCGTTGGGGGCCTATTGTTCCGACCGAGTCGAGCCCCGACAGTACAGTCATCTTCAAGCTACAGTGCCACAGTGAACATAGATGCGAACCATGGAGCAAAAAGTAGCAGGTGCAATAAGAAAGAAAGACATTAGAAAGAGAAGGAAGAGACAGTGCAGAGCAAAGGAGTGTTAAAGACTTCTAGCTTTTATAACATTCAATTTTGCTGTGAATCCTGAAACTGTCTCTTCTTTCTCTTTCTAATGTCTCTCTTTCTAATTGTACCTGCTACTGCTTGCTCGATGGTTCGCATCCATGTTAGCTGTAGCACTGTGGCTTGTAGAAGACTGTACTGTCGGGACTTGACTCGGACGGAACAATAGGCCCCCCAACGAGCAGGTCAAGGGGCTGGATACGAATCATGGAGTCCCTTTGAGCAAAAACTTGTATTCTAACCATTGAAAAAAAACTTGCTAGGTCACAAACATTAAAAGTTCATAATTTCCTTATTTTTCTTGATACAAAGTTTATGTGTATAATTTCTTACTTCATCGCGTCTCGCGCCGGCCATTTTGTTTAGAGCGAGGTCAGCCTGCAGGCTGAGGGTGACTCGAATATTAAAATTAAGGGAGGGGGCAGTCATTTATACAGAAGTGAGAAAAGTGATAAAAGTTAAGGTGAAAGTACTTAAATAAAAAGGTTACAATGTAGTGCAGTCGTCTGGTCGGAAAAATGAGGTGAATTCGGTAATGTTTGGAGGAGTACATTTTTTTCTTTTAAGTACACATTCATTTAGGGGTGCATAATAAAAGGGCAGGTTTTTTTTCTATATGTTTGGTATTTTATTAATTATAATAGTAACAATTTTTGTGTCGTCAGAACGAGTTTAAAATGGTGGAAATTTAACATATAATGTTTCAAAACCTGTACAGGTTTCCTCGAGGGATTATATAGTAATCATTGATTTTTTTAATAAACTAGGTTGAAAAAGTAAAAAAAATAAAAAGAACACAGTAGTTTGAGTAATCGCATAATAATATAAGAATCCAATACATTTTTGTCAAAACCGATTGTCTAGAAAGCCATAATATGTTTTTAAGTTGTCCGAAACCTAATTAAAACTGTGAACTGAATTCAATATCAAATCCCCATAATATTGAGATTTTTTAATGAAATGTAAAGATTGGAAGTGTTATTTGATATGTGGTCGGAGAACAAGCAGTCCGCTCCATGACCTCTTCGGGTAGGGATATTTTTTTTATTTAAGCAGAATTTAGTCCCCTTTAATAAATCCTATAGGAATTTTCTCTGTGATATCCCCGAAACTATTTCCAAAAAACTGAACACATGACATTTACCTGCAAATATATGTCGAAAAGGGTCAACCTCGGCAGGTGCTTACTCACAACGTATTGAAGTATTTCTAAATCTGTAACGTATTCGTATTCTTTCCTTCCAAGATACAAGTGGGACTTTTCATTGGATTGCGAGGAGCACTCAGTACAGATATCCTGGGTTATAAACCTAATCTCTAAGGAGATATGAGGAATTGCTGATTTTTCATCATTGTGACTCGCGAATCCTGTTGGTGATTCCGCTCTGCAAAAATACCTTTTCCCTACTTGAAGCTACTGGAAAAAAGAACATATAAATCTCCTGACGAGATAAAATGTACTCTTTATGTAATTTCAATAATTTTCTCAAGGAAACCCAAATAACTATGGAGAAGATTTATTCTCTTTTGGAATCCTACATGTTTATTATTATTTTTACCCATAATAGAATTTACTGTATTCGGGCACTAAAAGAAGAACATGAAAGTCTCACCTCAAGGAGCCATGCTCGTATTGGGAAAGGACAAGATATGCAAAACTAAATGTTGGCTATTTCACAGCAATCAATTAGATTTAAATGCGTTGCTCTTTCATAATTTCATGCTTATTTAAGGCTCCAGAAATATCTTCGACCGAAAATCATGCGATATATCTTTTGCTTTTTTTTGGTTATATATGGTGGTGTGCCACCTTAACGTTATAAAAAATACTTGAAGCAAATCGTAATACCCATTTTTTCCCGTCGTATAATTTATGGCTTATTGAGTACTAATGGGGGCTCGTAGTTCTTAATTTTGGGCTCTATTATTTGTTGCAAAAAATAGTGTTTGCGCTAGCTTAACCTTAAGCTTGCTGAACAATGCTTTTTTTATCTAAAATTAAGCACTGAACGCTCATACACATACAAGCGAGAATTATCATAAATTGCATTGGGAAACTTCCCAAATTGGATAATTGAGCGAAAGTTGACGTTAAGAATTAACTGAAATTTTAGTTTAGAAAGAAAGAAAAGGTTTTTTCTTAATTTATTTCGAAAATTATAACTGTTTCGGAAATTATTATTTAAAATATTGTTTACAAGCAGTGAGGGTCCAACCCAGGTGAAAGTCAAATTTCTAAATTTATATAGAATATGCGTTCAGAGTGTGGACTAGTAGGGTAGTCCAAATTCATACGTGTAAAAATTCATCTTTTAATTTTCTGTGATTGAGCGAATCTAATTTGTTCCTTATCTGAAAAAATAAATTTCAAATTTTCTTTGTTAAACTCGCTCGTAATATTTTGTATAATTGGTAATTATTTAAACTATGTTTGTTTTCTTATACTATTTTTTCCCTTGTAAATCATAAAAAGTTATTATTTTCTTAAATTAATAACACAACTAGTAATTTTTACGAGTAATACTTTTTAATGATATTTTGTAATTATTTAAACAAGTAGTGTTTGTATAAGGAATTTATTTTACCTGGTAAATTTATAGAAGTTACTACTTTTTAAAATCAGAAGCGCTCTTAATGAGTGCTG
>JAWWLR010000054.1:43875458-43887766 GCA_035041075.1 Acraspis erinacei
TATAATTTTTATTTATTTATTTTATTTTATATTTTATTTATTCATTAAAGTTTTAAAATTGTTATTTTTTAGGTGAAAGTGTATGTATTTCTTGGAAAATTCATCTTTTTGGTAAAAAATGAATTTTCTTGGTTAAAAATAATGTTTCTTGTTTAAAAAGATTTATATTTTGGAGTTAAAAATATATCCTTTTGTGTTTAGAATTAAACTGGGTGGTCAAATAATTGGAAATTCTATTGTTCCGGTAGAAAATTCAACTATTTTGTTGAAAATTAACTTTTCGGTTGAAAATTCAACTGTTTGATAAAAAATTAAATAATAATCGTGGTTTTAAATACTCCTTTTTATTTTGAATTAAAATAGCTTTTGATTTAAATATAAAGTATTATCTTTTCTTGAGAATTCGACTTTTTTTGGATAAATTCAACATCTTTTTATTTAAAAACTGAAATATTTTTTCGGGTAAACTATCAAATATTATATACATATACTCTTCAATTAATTGTTTTTGGTTGGAAATGCAAGTCAATAGGTAAATAAAAATGCGTTTTTTTGTTGTTGTAAATTGATCATTTTGTTAAAAAATTCTATCATTTTGGTATAAAATTCAAGTATTTGGTGAAAAACTAACTTTTTTATAGAAAATGACATTTTTGGGGAAAAATAAATTTTTTTGTTTTTTAACGATTGAAATGTTTTCTTAAAAAGTCGGCTTTTTAGTTACATTCAACTATATTTTTTTAAATTTAAAATGAAAATAATTTTCAGTTGAAATATTTACTATTTACTTTTTTATTGAGAATTAATCTTTTCGGTGAAATTAAACTGTTTTTTATTCAAAAAATTTTTTTTACGTGAAATATCAACTATCATATATCATATCTAATCATTTTTGATGGAGAATTCAAGTAGTGGTGTGAAAATGAAACTTGTTTGTGAATAATGTATACACTATTTTGTAATTAGTCGTCTTTTCTGTTGAAAAACTGAACTATTTTATTATTAAAAATTTATCTTCTTATTTTGAAATTAAACCATGCGTTTAAAAATTTAAACTCTTTTTTTGTAAGTGCAACTGTTTGGTATATTATTAATTCTTTCTTTGCTGGAAATGTATCTATTATTTTAAAAATTCATTTTTGTAGGTTGAAAATTCAACTATGTTGTTAAAAATCCCACTGTATTATTGAAACATGGCACATTTATCAAAATTCGCCTATTTTGTTAAGAACTTATCTTTCTTAGTGGGAAATTCAAATTCTTTGATGAAAATTCGTGTTTTTTTATTGAAAATTGATTGATTTGGGGTGATCTTTGACGAAGAAGGTGATGGAGGAAAAAGTTTAAAAAATAAAGTGACATAATTTTTGAAGGGCGCCTGAGTATAGTTAAGTATCGAGTGAATTAAATATGGTAAATCAATTTTTTGAAATTAGTTATGTAAGGTATTACCATTTCTACGTCTCGATGAAAATGATTATTGACCCTTGGTTTACAATAAGAATTCTTTCAAATTAAAATCTTATTTGAAAATATTTAAATTAAAGTTTAGTATTAATTTTGTACTTCATTCTTCAATATGCTTCAGAATTGGATAACCAGTTAGATGGTTTCCTCTTCATGATCGTATTTGAATTTGTCTTATATCTGTATTTCTCGAGATATCTCATTTTTTTGATTATTAATAAAAAATCATCTTGAATAGATTTATCGTTTTTTGCTCTCCTACTCCTTAATTTGGAAAAGACGAAACTCAAGGACAGTGCTCATAAAACGTAATTTTCGTATGACTTCGAGGACGAGTAAAAAAGCTTTGTTCGTTAGGGCTTTGTCCTGCTCTTGTCCCCACTAATTTGCGGGTTGTTTGCCCGATTTTGGATGATTGTTAATTATGTTTAGAGAGCCAGATTGAGATCGTAGTAGGTAACAGGTAGGTCATTGCTTCAGTAGCTTTCAAAGCAGTATTAAATTTACGGTCACTCGAGCTCGGTTACCAACTCATACTAGACAAATATCACTTTATAGCGGAACTGCTCCCACGGTAAACGCTAACTGCAAGTTTCATCTAAAATTGCGTTTAGTGAGTGCACGGTGATGCAACTGAACACTCCGCAGTTAGAACTTTAACACGTGGTTGCATTGAGAAAGGCAAAGGCTTCAATTAGACCACCTTATGAGCAAGAACTGAGAGCGTCCACCCATTAAAATTAATTTCAATTATCTATAGTTTAACGAAGGAATATTATCTTCCAAAATATCAGAGATGGAAGGTGCCGAGTAGATAAAACCGTATTTGTCCAGCCGTCAAACCAAGGTCCATTCTAGGAAGAAGTGATCTGTGTCTGATGAAAATTATTGTTTTTGTGATAAAACCAACACTAATGTTTTGTTCATAAGCTACCAAATTTTGGAAATGCGTTTTTTGGAAAAGAACTTGTTTTTTTATCTTCAACTTAACAAATAAAAAACTTATGCAACTATTCGTGTGTCAATATTTTCGTTTTTGGCGGCGCACCGAACCATTGACAAGAGTTTTCCGCTAAGAGGGTTTCTCCTTTCAGCATGTACCTCCCATGGTTCGATATGGAAGAAATAGCTTGGAAGTGCTTTCTTGTTTTTTTATTAAAAAATAATATACAGTACCCTCCCACTTATCGCGAAATGCTGGGACTGGGATTCGCATTAAGTGAGTTCCCCCACTACATCAAATATCGATCTCCCTTTACACTTTATCCTCGCATCTGATAGGTTGCAAAAATCGAATCTATTCAAATAAAAAACTTAGTGTTTTCTTACAAGTGTTCTTTAAAAAAACCTAATGATTGAGAGCTCTGGATAGGCATTTAAGTTTTTTAACATATTTAAAAAATGATATTGCGTAATTTTAGTATTTTTCTCTGGCTATTTACGTTGCATAAAAGCCTATTTTACTTTAAGATTTTTCTCGAAGAAAACATTCTCTATGACTCTACTGTTTTTAATTTTGAAAATAATTAAATGATCTTCAACTACAGTATTTATATAAAAAGTTTTTTATTTACAAAATTGTTAAAAAGATTTCAGCGATAGAAAAGTTTCTTTTCAATAAAAATGTGTGTTTTTTAATTACATTATCATGAATATTGTTTTTATTCTAAAAATATTAGAAAACGTACATACGTGTACATGTATGTAAAAAAACATAAAGATAAACGTACAAGTATGTTTTTCAGAGATCTAAGTTTTGGTTCGAGAAGTTACTCAATAAAAATTTAAGACAAAATTGATTAACTCTGAGAGTAAATATTAAAAGTGATTTTTAATTATATTTATTTTGTTTGCGAAAAAATTTATATTATGAGTTAAACTTTAATCGTCAAAATATTCTCACATATTTAAACTTACCTATAAATTTTACTAAGGTGTCTATAGCATTTTGTTTAATGCGTGCGTATGAATATGTCGGAATTGGGAGCAAAACAAATAGGGGAAGTCGCGATATCTGGTAGTGCGATAAGTGGGAGGTTACTGTAGTTATGCAACTCTCCTGTGTAAAATCTGAGTTTTTTTTGTTACGCAACGCACCTTTGACAAGAGTTTTTCTCAGAGTTGGTCGCTTCATTCAGGATGTTCTGTCCATAATTCGATACAGCTGATCGAAAGTAGTTTCTGGTTTGGTAAAAAAGAAAAAATTAAATGCGTTCAGTTTAGACAGCTTTGGTTGTTTCCTATAAAATTACAGTTTTTGAACTTACGCCCTTCTGCCCCGGGACATTTTCTTTTTGAAAAAATTATGAAAACTTTTGGTATTATATCTAAAATAGTCTGCTTTGAGATATAAGCTCATTAGAAATGTCCTAGGAATATTAGTGTCGATTTTTGAGTAAAATCAACTATACATTTCTTTTCAATGGACTATACTCGAAATAATTTTGAATAAGCTGAGAAACTTTGCAGGGAGACAACAATTGTGTGTCCTTGAATCAAATTTAATAAACAATTACATAATTTCACCGTTTTTCAATAAATAAATTATTTCTTTTAGCAGAATCAACGGCTAATATTTTTATTATGCCTCTTGTTATTTTAATTTAAAGTTAATTAATAATTTTGTAAATTTTTATTAAATTTAATAAGCAAATGCATAATTCAATCATTTTCAGTACATAACTTTCGCTTTTTAGCATATGAAACTATAAATACCTCATTGATGGCCGTTTACCTTTTGCTAAATTGTACATTATTTCTGTTTTTCGAAATGTAAATAATAAATCAAACAGTAAATTTTCACTAGATATGAGCCCTAAAAAATACACTTTTAGATAATTAGTCTCATGAAATTTATTTATATGAATATAAAACTATGTAATTATAACATTTTTGTATTTTATGCTGTCTATAATTTTAAATAATAGAATAAAATGTTATCATAACCTAAAATTGTTCCAAAATTGTTTAACGAAATAATTGATTTGTTATAAAAAATTATGAATTATCAATTAAAAAGATTGATTTTCTATTGAAAAAGATAAATTTCAAAAAATGCATGCATTTTCAATGAAGTAATTGAATTAAAAAAAAAAGTTCAATCTTTATCGAAGATGCTGAATCTCACACCAACAAATTAATTGTTGACAAAGTAGTAGAACTTTTAATTAAATAGTTGAATTTTTAACCAAAAATATTAAATTTCTACAAAAATGACAAATTTTCAACAACATAAATGAATTTAACACCGAAAGCTACACTTTTAACTAAAGAAAGTCAATTTACAATAAAAAATGGAGCAGTTAATATGTCAGTTAAAGGAATTAATTTTGAACAAAAAAAGGTTTTTTTAACAAAGTAGTTAAATTGCTTACTAAAATAGTTTAATTTTCAACCAAGATGATAAATTTTCAACAAAATAGTTGCTTTTCCAGCCAATCTATGTTTAGCTGAAATGAAAAATATTTAATCAGAAACATGAATTAAAAAAAAATTTGACTAAAAAAAAATGCATCTTTATCAAGAAATGGAATAGTTCAATTTTTTACCTACAAATACGAATTTTCGTCATGGCACTTGAATTTTCAAGGAAAACCAGACTATTCTATAAGATTGTTAAACTTTCTACACAGTAGATATATTTTTCGCCAAATCGTGAAATTTTCAAAAGACGTTATTTTTAAACAAAGACGATACCTGAAATCAGAAGACCTAAGAAGACCGAAAATGGTCAGTTTTATAGAAAAAATGCAGCATTTAAATTTTAGGTCAAAAAAATAATTTTTTAACAAAAAAAGACACAAATTAAAAAAAAATGCTTAGAAAATGTTTGAATTATCTGTTTATATTACCGCAAATTATCAGGATTACTCTGGAGTACAAGTTAAATACTTGGATTACCTAAATTACCCGGAAGAACTGGATTATTCTGGAATACTGGAATTACTTCGATTTACTTCAATTACATCGGATTAAAAGTAAGAAAATCGGATTCAAATTTTGGAATGAAAACTGTTTTCTGCAAAGAAACTTTTTTTTATCCACTCTGCGCTGGTATAATCTTCAAGGCTACCTGATGATTAGAGTTACTTTTACTACTTTTTTAAATTGAACAAGTGAAATATACACTGGTTGAATCTGTATTTTGAAGTAAACCAGTAGTTTTCCAATTTTAACTCGAAGAACAACTTGTTTGATCCAACTTATGATGAATATCTACTGATTGATCTGGTTAAAAGTAATTGATTCTCAGTGACACACTTCTGGCTGTTTCAACCAGTGAAATTTCACTGAAAATGAGTGAGATCTCACTGGTTTATTTTAAGAGAGTGGAATAAAAAATAATGTTTGCACAAATTGGTCAGCTGAAAATGCTAATAGAATACATGCTGTTAGTTTTGAGTTTTGTAAAAATGATTTGAAAATGCTTTCAAACGGAATGGAATACGCCTTTCCCAGCTCAGGGAAGTATTTCGACCTCGTAAAGTCATATATGACTTGCCACCAGCTCTCAGCGGATCGAAAACGAGGGAAAAAGTGAGAAAGACAGCTCATGGGGAAATGATTACAGCAATGGAGATGGAGGAGGGCGAAAAGAGCTCTGGAACGCTGCGAGGAAGTAAGAAAACGTTATTGCTGAACGTACTCGTAGGTGCTATCCAAGTGATGGGTTATATTCTTGAGCGGTGCAGCTCGTTTTATAGGCGTACAGGGTGAGAGATAGGTTTCTATGATCGCTCGGGGAAAATGGGAACTGCTGGATCGAGAACTACCTTGCGTCTCCTCCTACGGGAAGTAACTCCCTGGTGGAGACTCTTCCCAGAGCATTCCCAACGAATCACGCGACGAGTGAAGAAACTCAGAAATGAGACCACCCTGAAGGTATTTCCACCAGAGCGAAAATTCTCGAAATAGATCAATATAAATAATCCTATAAGAATTCACCAAATGTTTATGATATTTTTATCATAGTGGTTGAATAGAGACCCACCATAAACCCTAGGATAGGCAGCCGTTGCATGTAATTCTGGTTATCAACTTCAGATCAAAATGCTAGACTTTTGCGCATCAAAAATTAGATTTTTACTCTACTTAGTAATTATATCCATTGAGTGACAGTTGTGATAATTTTAATTTCAAATCACAAGTTAGTCATGGCCGCAATAATATTTCTTAAGTAAGGCTTGTTAAAAAAATTTTGATTTCCAGGTAGGGAAAAATTCTAGTTTTCCTATATTGGGCTATAAATCCCAGTGGATCCGGAATTTAATGTTTTTCTTAATAATATGTTTCTCTATATTTATGTAGTTTCGACTTCCACAGCCATTTTCAACGAACAGTTGAACTTCAAACTAAAAAGGATCAGTTTTCAACCAAAAATGGAATAGTTAAATTTTCAGTTGAAAAAATTAATTTTTACTAAAATAAAAGTAAATTTTAATAAATATTTCGCATTTGTACAAAATAGATAAATTTTCTACTTAAATGATGAATCATCAAGACAAAATGAATTTTTAACAAAAAAGTTCACCTTTTAACAAGTCGTTGAACATTCAATCAAAAAAGATAGATTTTTAACAAAAAAAGGTATTAGTTTATATTTCAGGTAAAGGCGATTTTGATTTCAACTTAGAAGACAGTTGAACTGTTGAACGTTGCCAATACATGAATTTTTTAGAAGACAGTTGAATTTTCGTCAGAAAAGTTCATTTTTAAACCAGAACGTTTAGGCAAGTTGTAGAATTTTAAACCAAGAACAGAATACTTGTGAAAATAGAAGAATTTATCTACCAAAAAGATGAATTTTTAGCGAAACGCATGCGGTTTTAACTAAGAAAGATAAATTTTCAACCAAAAATGGAATAGTAAAAACTTTCCGTTCAACTCGTAATTTTTAATAAAAAACAACAAAACTTTTAACAAAATAGTTGCACTTTGAACAAAAAAGAACATGATTCTTAATCAAAGAATTAAACTTTCAAACAATGAGTCTAATTTTCAAATGTAAATGTTATATATGTTTAACCAAAAATGGAATACTTTAATTATAAAGAAATCTGTATTATCATCAGAGATGCGAAAATTGTTGATGAAATAAAAAATCCGAAATTTCTATAAGAGCATTACATATAATTTCGATCTAATTTCGACATGAATTTGATCAACTTGAATTTACTGTAAAATTATACATCATTGAGAATTAATCGTAAAGACCTAAACCCGGGCTTGACTTTCAATGTTAACATCTTTAAAATAAAAAATGTTAAGAATTCGAAAAAAATATGTATATTCTTTGATATTTTGACTATATATACATACGTGCAAAATAAATTTTTATATATTAATATTATTAAATTTTTCAATAATATAAATTAATTATTCTTATAAATTTTTAAATATTCATTTAAGTATCTATTTCGGCAAATAGATATAATAAAGTAATAATTTACTATGGCAAACTTAAAATTTAGTCATTTTTAATGTTCCTCTGTCCGCCGAATTTTTTTTCCGGCACGGGAGGAAGAGTGGTGGAATATTAGCGTGGAGAAGGAGATTAGGAGGAGAGGGAAAGAGAGTAGTTGGAAAACTTAAAAAGGCGTGGGTAGAACGGAAGGAGCAAAGTAAGGTAAGAGAAGTAGGGGTAGTAGGATGTGTTCGGATGGAGTTAGGGGAGCAGGCTCATGGCAGAGTAGGAGGAAGAAGGAGGTGAAGGAAGCGCCAGGAAGGGGAAGGGCAGAGAGAGTTTTGAACGATTTAATTGACGTCTTCATAGTTCATAAAACCAATTTTTATAGGCGCAGGGGGATTATTTTGAATAATTTTTAGCTTTTTTTAAATTATTTTTTTTCCGAGAAAGATTTCAGAAAACATTTAATCTTAAAAATGTTTAGTTCATAGTTCCATCTAACCTGGAAAGACGTTAATAATTTCCTTTTTTCTTACATTAGTTTAGTACATTAACTTACATTTAGCTTAACTAACATTGCTAAAAGCTTGATCGATGGAAGATTTAGTAGGAGGTTACACTAAGATGGTATTGTTGAATGGTATATTCAGGAGCTTTATAAGGCCATATTAGTCCTTTCTAGGTAGAAGCAGAAACTTCGAAATAAGCTCCCCATATGCCTTTGCACTAAAACTAACATCAATTGGGCTCCCAGCAATAATAATTAAAACCTAATTAATTTTATGTTTAGCAAGACTTACTCAAATTACTCTATTGTATTTTTCGAGAGATTTAAAGCAATTTTCGCCAAAATACAGCTCTCTAATATGTAAGTTACAAGAGACAGCAGAGTCACCTTCAATTGCATTGTACTTTAATTGATAAACAATTGTTTTGGAAGGACATTCGTAAAATGAACGGATAATAGATGCTTCCTCGGATGCTTCGTAAAGGGTTAATATTCCTAGTTGTTCACAATACGTTCCATCGATTTTCCATAAAGTTTCAAGACATTTGAGAACTGCATCACGGTCGAAATCCTCTAAACGGTGACATCATTCACAAGTTTGAAGTCTATACGCTCTTCTATTCGAACTATTGTCGTGCAAACGTCCATCCAAGGTAGTGGCCAAGGCTACGAACGTGCGCGATATTGGTTCGGGTTATTAATGCTACGACACCCATTGTCATTGCGAATCACAATAGGCGATGCTAATGGCTGGATGGAGAAGTTGTAACTTGGTTAAAGCCATTGTGTTCCATAACTGTCTCTTCGCTCTGAGTTTCACGCCATTCCATGTCCAACCTTTCTAAGTTACCACACGTCTGGCTACAGATTCGAAATTTCATTATTGATTTACTCGCATACCTTGCAAACAATCCTTCACAGTAAAAAGCCAGTGTAACTTCTGTCGCGTCTCTCTCACCTTCAACAGTTTTTACTTCAGGCCTTGTCGGGACACTTCATCTAATTTTCTTTTGTTTAACAACAATGTGTCTCAAAATGAGACCAGATTTTTTTCTGTGTAGAACAACATCTCACTTTATCCATTTCAGGACTTGTTAAAAAACTTCGTAAAATTACTAGTGGCACCACACATGGGAAATGTAAATGCGAGTAGCCCGTTCTCTAGATGCGTGCTTTTCCCTGCTTTTAAGAAACTTCCCATTTTCCTCGTTTACTACTCTATTTTTGGTTAACAACGAATCTCGTTTGGTTGAAAACTCTACTAATAGGGTGAAAGTTAAACTAGTATTATTAAAAATTCATTTCATTAGTTGAAGATCCATCTCTTAGGCAAAAGATTTAACTATTTTGATACAAGTTATTTTGTTGTTAGAAATTACGAAATGTCTCGTCGTCCCGAAATTTAGGACGAGTAGTCGAATATTTTTCATCAGATTGGCTAATTGGTCCAAGTTTTCGGGATGATTAGTCCTTCCCCTTTGAAAAGTTAAATACTATATTTTTGGTTTAAAATTGACCGATTTGTCTTGAAGCATCAATATTTTTGTTGAACTTTATGCATTTTATTGTAAATTTAAATTTTTTGCAGAAAATTCATCCTTTTTGTTTGAAAATTTTATTATTTTCTTTAAAAATCTTCCTATTTTGTCGAATAACCTTTTGGTCGAAAATTTTATTATTTTCTTTAAAAATCCTCCTATTTGGTTCACAATTTATCTCTTTCCCTAAAAATCAACTTTGTGATTCGAAATGTTTATTTGCAGGTTAAAACTTTTGCAGTTATTAAGATAATTCGTCTGTTTTCTTTGAAAATACATCCCTTAATTTTTTGATTCAAAGTGGAACTGATTAATTAAAAATATACCTGTTCTGGTTGAATATTAAAGAATTTGGTTAAAATTTTGTTAACAAATTTAATTTAAAATTAAAATCTCTTCTTGGTTGAAATATCAACTATTATATTTTTCGTTGAGAAGTGACCTTTCTTGTTTGAAAGTGAACTACTTGGTAGAAAATTCAAATTCTTTGTAATAATTCTTTTTATGCAGATTCATCATGTTAGTTAAAAATTCAACTGTTTTAATGGAAATTTAGTTATTTAAATCAAATTTTACTGCTTAAGTGAACATTTGTCTTTTTTGATAGATAATTCGTCCTTTAGGATTAAAAATTGAACTCTCTTCTAAAAAATTCCTCCTGTTACCTTGAAAGTTCAACTATCATAGTTGGAAGTGCGACTGTTTTTGGTTAAAGTTTAATCTTTTTTCTTTAAAATTTAGACCACTTAGTTGGAAATTCAAATTTTATGTTAAGAGTTTAACGGTTTGGTTAAAATTGCACTATTTCCTATTAAAATTAAATGAAATTAAAATTAAAACTATTTAAAATGGAACTTATTGTTTGATCATTGCTTTTTAGTTTTTAAAAATTCAACTATTTTTTCAAGTAACCTTTCTTGTTGGAATATTTAAATTCTTCCTTGAAAATCATCTTTCTAAGTTGAAAATTTATTTTTTCTGGTTGAGGTGTCAACAGTTTTCCGGTAATTTCGAAATTTTAGCTTGACCTCTCTAATATCAATGATTTACGCGTTTTTTAACAACCCCTAAGAGGATTTTAAAACGTTGCTAATTATCTTGCCAATGCGTTAGGACCGTGTCATCTTAGAATCAGACAATGAAGGGTAAAACTTGAGAGCAAAGATTCGAGGAATTCTCTTGTATCGCTTAAAGTAATATTCTCTGAGTCCTTTAGAGACTAAGGGGTGAATGAAGGTTTCGAAGGAGGGCAGAAGAAGAGCGTCTTAGAATTATTTCTTCAGCACAGACTTTGGAATCTGGCAAAAGATAGGTTGAGACTCGCAGATAGGTTCAGAGATACCAGGGGGTGAGTGCAAAACCCGAGTCTAAAGAGGTCTCATCAGACAGACTGCAGTCGTTGAGACGATCCTCGTATTTAGCACAATTAGCTCGTATTAGCTTTTGTCGAATTCTTTGACCTGCCTTGACTTGCTCTTCCGCTTCAAGAGTATTATCGCGTTTCCTATTTAATAAAGTTTACGTCGTAGAGTGAATCGTCGTTTCCAGTTCAGAAATATCCGCGGAATTTATCAAAGGAAAAGTAGATGTCAAAGAGGAGAAGGGATTTTTCCAAAAATTCAAACAAAATTTTTAATACTCTTTTACTCGAGACATTTCCAATATTTGAAATCTTTGGAAGGGCAGACAGTAAACCCCGGGATATTAAACCATTGCATATGATTCTGATGATCAAATTCAGATCAAAATGATTCGCTTTGTTCATTAAAAACTCATTTTTAAACAACCTTATTTATATCTGTAGAGTGTCAGTTGATATGCTTTTTTGGAGAAAGAGGCCTAACTAACCTTTGAATTCGTCACCTTAAGTGCATAGTATTTGTGATATAAAGACATATTCAGGTGACTTATTGAAATGTTATTTAGGACCTTTCTTGACGTGTGACTTTATTTATAATCCTAATTTTCGAAAACTTTTAATTTCAGGGTAGAGAAAGAATTCGAATTTCCCTGTATTGCGGGCTGTGCAAAAATATTTATACATCGGGATATTGATTATTTTCTTTGTAAAAGTGTCTATTTAGATTTCCCTAGTTCCAACTTCCACTTCTGAAGGATTACAACTTCCTGAAATCAAGAGAATTTAGTTTAGAAAAACGTTCAATTTCAAAAAATAGTTAAATTTTCCGCAGAAAAATGTCAATCTTTGATCAAATGGTTGAATTTTCAACAATAATAAATAATGTCTCCACAAAAAATAGAATAGTACGATTTGCAATTTAACCAAATTTGTCCAACAAAATAGTTAAATTTTAAAACAAAGTGATAAATTTCCAAATGAAATGATTCATCTTGAATTAAAATTATTACCAAACATTACCCAAAAAAG
>JAWWLR010000054.1:43890279-43904416 GCA_035041075.1 Acraspis erinacei
AGGGCTCAAACTTTCTACCATGTAATTAAATTTTTAACCAAAAGTGATTTCATATATATGATATATATATGTATATAAGTCAAATTGATTGATTTGAAAGGTCACTTTCGGCTGCTTCTAGTTTAGAGTATGATTTTGACCAAATTTTTAACAATTTTTCTTTTGATCATTCTTCAACTTTTCAACTCAATTTGCCGTGATCGAATGGAGATACTTTCGGCGAGGAAGTAACTTTCTGCTCTGGAAGGGAATATAGTGTCCGGATTTTGGGAAAGCATCTAAAATCTATCAGTAGGAGGAACCTAGTCTCAGAAACCCATTTCGAAAAGGCTTATGCAGCGCGTTTTGGATACGAGACCTCTACTCGGTAGTTCAATGGGAGCCATTGTCGCGGGCTCCTAGAATGACCATAAATATTCCACACCTCATCTCTCTCTCAGCCGCATCCGCAACTCCGGTGGCTTTACTCCTGCAATATAAAAGCACGGTGATGTTCGTCTACCTCGTTCTCGCATCGTGGCAGTAAAAAATTTCATAAAATTCGCAACAGATCGCTATACCCCCTCATAAACGTATTATTATCAGCGCCATATAATCTCCTTTCCAGTCCGTTAGATTTTAAACAAAAAAAGTAAAATAAGGGAAACGAGGGGACGCAAAACTTACACGATGAAATGTGCATTTTTATTCCAGAATTTTGTATTCTCTGTAGAATATATTAATTCGGCAGTTATTAATAACTAGCAATAAACTTCTGCGGATTTTTATTTCCTAAAATTAAAAATATAAGTAATTTAAAAATCAATTATTAATCAAATTTTTTATTATTAATTTTAAACAGTCTTTGAAACAATAATTGGTCATTTTGAATTAAAAATTTCCAAAATATGTATAAAAAGAAAAATGTGTCGATTGAAAATTTAATAAATAGAATTTGTATAATTTTTAATTAAAATCTTATGGAATGAAGCAATTAGTTTTTTAATAGGGGATCTTGAAATTGAAATTAAAATTTGAAAAAGAAATCAATTTCAAAACTTTAAATGTTTTCAGATTAGAATTTGGGAAATTGGATTATTTAAAATGTAATGGTACTAAAATGATATTATTCATAATTAGAGGCATTCAAACTTGAATAATTTAAAATTGAAAGCTTTTATTCTTTAATAATTTTAAACTCTTATTGTCATCAGAGTGACATAATCTTCTTTTCTATCGGTTAGATTTTAATACTTTAAAATGTAAAATAAGAGAAACGAAGGGATGCAAAATTCACAAAATTGAATATGTATATTTATTCCAGAATTTTGTAATCTCCCTAGGATTAATTAATTCGGCAATTATTAATAACGAGCAGTAAAAATCTCTAGATTTTTATTTCCTAAAATTAAAAATATAAATAATTGAAGAATCCATTTTTCAAGAATTTGTACTTAGAATATTTCAAATGACACAACTTTAAGAAAAATTTTCTTCAAAAGGAGTTAAAATTGTATAATTACGAATACAGAGCTTTTAAAATGGAATAATTTTATATTTTATTGAGGAAGCTCACAAATTAAACCATTTCATATTAAAGTTTCAAACATAAGGAAATTTCAAGATGCTAAAAATTGAATATTTCCTCACTATAATTTGGGAGTTGAGTCACTAATTTTTAAATTATTATTGCATAAAAAGATTAAATTTAACATTAAAATTGATTTTTAGAAAATTTTGAGAGCAAAATATAAATTGTCCTTTATTCTTTACCATTAAAAATGAAAAAATTGAATTGTTCTGAAATCGATACACGAAACTTTAAAAATTAAACGAATGCCTACTTTATTTAAAACTTCAAAGATATTTAGTCACCAAGAATTGTGATATTAAAAATTTTTTTATAATCAAATTCTTTATCATTTACATTATTTTACGTAATCATATGTTTATATGTTTATTACTAATATAGAAAATTTTCAATTTCTAATGAATATCTTTTTAAATATTCGAACTAAATAATCAGAATATTTTAAGATATAATGAAAGTTAGAAAATAGAAAAGAATACTAAAAAATATCGCTATATGGTAAAAACACTATTATCTGCAGAGTTTTAAGTTTTTTAATTTAAATTTTTTTACATTTTTAAGCGGGTCAAGAGTCTTCTCAATTTTGTCCAGGTTTTACGATATTATTCTGGATTACATAATTATATTTTAATATGCCACTGGAATTAAATCTTGTTTGTGCCCATGGGGACATCAGAACAAACTTTTTAGCAATTGAGAGCCTTCTTCTTGTAAAAATCAACTCAACAAATTAAAGAGATATAGCGGATTAAAACTGGATTAAAATGGAATCGAATTTTTAGTCTTTCCAGTTTTTAATTGCCTGCATTAAAACATAATTATCTCGTGAAGAATAGTATTCTTAAATCTGGAAAAAATTTAGAAGACACCAGAGACCCCAAAAAATTAAAAAAATTTAAATTAGAAAAGAACTCTACAACTCTTCAGTAATTAATTTTTATAAACCTATTTAGCTCACGCGCTCTTTCTAGATTCAAATTGATTGATACCAGATTCAGTGGTATAGACTTGTTGTATTTATAACTCAAGATTCTTAAAAAGATTTACAGAGTTGGATCGTCCCTTCAGCGAGGGTCGATAACTACATGGGCGAATATGTCGATGTGTCCATGGATATGCTGGTAATTAATTTTGAAGTTCATTCCGGACCTGCTGCAACGAAAAGCAAATAATTATCGTACATCTTAATAACTTTTATAATCAGGTCCTATCACACAAGGTCTACATAACGCCTTTAAAGACTACAGTCGGAAATATAATTTACCTTCATTGTTTGCATCACCGTGTGAACGAAATGAATCCCTAAGATAATTTCAACAGGTGTAAACGTTAAATGGAAAAAATAAATTTTAATTTAAGAATATTAAAATAATAGTAAATTTTCATTTGAAAAAATGTGATAGCAGCTGGATAAGGACCATAGACTAAATGTTACAGGATAAACAGGAAAAGTATTTTACGATATGTTTTAAAAATAAGAAAGTTGAGAAAATCACAGAAGTATGTGTTCTCTAAGTTCCCTATATTGAAGATATGAAAAACGTTCCAAAACCAATTTTTTAAGTGAGAGGAAGAAAAGAGAAATTGGATTGTAATAATTTTTCTATCTTATAAATTAAAAAAAAATTTTCTTACAATATAAGGAAAATATGGTAAACACTTCTGCGTCCCTGCTAAATATTTACAATATATTTATATTTTGATATAAGAATTTTTTTTAATAAATACCAAAAATAAAGTTATTTCTATACCAGCTGATGGAAAATCGATTAAAAATTATAGAGGATTGTAACCAATTTCAATAGTGCTTCCGGGAGGTGAAAACACTTTTTTTTTTAATTTTATCTATTTTAGAGCGGAAAAACTAAATGATTGTAATTGTAATTCTTATAATTTTTCAATTTACTACTTGAAGTTTGTAGAAACAGAATTAAAAAAGTGATCCTTATATGGTTTTCATTCTCATGTCTTCATTTAGAATTTTTATCGAGCATTCCAAAGTGTGCTTTTGCATTTGCAATGACAGAAACATAAAAGGCAAATTGTGGTGAGCATCAATTTTTTCTTTCTATCAAGAATCCGAGGTAGGAGAAAAAAGAAAAAATCGGCTTTTAAAAGCTTTTTTGCACCAGTTTCGCACTCCCATTCGCTTTAGGAAGAACGCCTCTTTGGTTGACGTTTCTCTTTGTTGGTAAGTGCGACTGGGTTTGTGCTTTGCGATTGTGTGGAGTAACCCAGGTTTCGTCTCACGTCGTACTTTTTTTACATCGTTTAAATTCTTCATCGACTAGCCAAAGAATGCTTATACACTTGCCTTTCTACGTAAATACGCTACCAATTAAAAAAATAATGATTCTAAATATTATAAATTTTGAATTAAGTACCCCTTATTGTTAGGGTTCGTAAGTTTTGAGATCCTCACATACGCGATCTTACGTCATTTTTGCCTACTAAATTTTTTTCTACGGTTTGGTAAACGATTACTGTTTCTTCTGCATAACCAATGTAGTTCAACCAAGTAGTGTCATTTTCAAAAAAAATAAGAAGTCTAATGAAAAACAGTAATTTTTACCATATAAGCAAAAAGAGAATATTTTTATGTGAAAGCAAACAGAGACAAAATAAAATCAAATAATACGAATTTTTAAGGAAATAGTCAAAGAAGAAAAAAAATTGATCAAGAATGTTTAATTTTCAAGCCAAAAAAAACGATTTTTCGACAAAATGCTGAAATTTCTTACCAAATACTTGAATTTTCGAACAGGAAGATTAATTTTCCACTAGAAATTTTTTTTTACAAATTATATAAATATAACAAGGGGAGAGCACAAAAATAAAAGTCTAAATACCTATTACCAAATGAATGGTTTTTTTCGATGCTATAAATAATTTTTAATAATGCTAATGTTTGAATTTTCCGTCGAGCCTCGTCGACGTCGATATATCGTTGTAAGCGTTACAATTAATTAATTTTGAATATTACATATGTCAATTACCAAGGGCTCAATTGAAAATTTGTTATATTCCAAATTTTAGGTTATATGCAAAGGACAGCATTTGGCTGCGTGAGGGGAAGCCACCTAGTGGAAGAAGAGTACACAGGCATTTCTTTAAATTAAATTTGTTCTGAAAAAAGATATTCCTCTTTCGCTCAGCTGGGAATCAAACCACAGAACTTCCGATTGCCGGTCGGGTGCTTTCCCATTAAGCTACTAAAGAGATCAAGAGAAGAATCCTTTTTCAGGAATACACGCATTATTATGCCAAGTGTTACAAGTTGAATTTTTCAAGGAATCTGTATTATCATCAGACAATAACCGAATTCCTTAACGTATTTGCAACCACATGAAGCTATGAATTAAAAATCTTTTTATTTATATTTTTTAGAAAAAAAGATCTTCTTTTTCGCTCCGCTGGGAATCGAACTATTGCAGGTGTTACAAATCAAATTTTGCAAGGAATCTGTATTATCATCAGAGAATCATAGAATTTCTTAAGGCAAGACCTGCAATAATAATGCGTGTATTTCTGAAAAAGGATTCTTCTCTCGATCTCTCCAGTAACTTAATAGGAAAGCACCTGTTCAACAATCGGAAGTTCTGTGGTTCGATTCCCAGTGGAGCGAAAGGAGAAGATCTTTATCAGACAAATTTATTTTTAGAAAAATTAATTCATAGCTTCATCTAGTCTGTAAAGTCGTTAAGAAATTCTGTTATTCTCTGCTGATAATACAAATTCATTGAAAAAGTACACAGATAACTGGTACAGAAATAAACATCGCCCGAAAAATCGATTACATAACCCCCCCCCCTCCTAAAAAGACTAAGTAATTTATTTACAGCCCCTAGGATGACTAAAAAAAAGAAATGTTCTGTTCAAAGGTGTAAGTCGTGTTACAGGTTGTCAGTAATCTTATTGTGTTATTTTTAAAGCAGGTGGTTATTTGTAGAGTTAAGACGAAAAAGCTGATATACTCGTAGAATTTTCCTGCCACATCTTCCAACACCTATACTTATAATTCTTCTTTACGGCGTATCCGAATCTGAAAGGTCGGACGTGCCAAGTATCGTGGTCATAATTACGATCTCAACGATTTGGCTTTGGCGAAGGTACAAACGCCTTGCATTCACCATGTAATTCTCATTTTCAGGTGAACGAATGATATTGTAAGCGGTTAACGGCTCGAATTATGGGCCTTCCATCATTGCAAAATAGACTGCTTATTAAAGGCAGTTTACACCAGGCTATCTAGGCGTCGGCTGGTAATTTTATGTAAAATAAAACTTTTCAAAATGTTGACGTCAATCTCCTTTCGCGAATGTTAAAAAATTTAAAGATAAGATAACAATTATTTTTAGTATATTAGACGTAATTTTGAATTTGGGTTACATAATTTTCGTGAAGAATTATAATTTTTATTTTGCGACACTGAATTGTATTAAAGAATTATAATTTTGAGTTTGGAATAGGGAATTTCAGTAAGAAATATAATTTTGACAATAAGGACAAGAAATTCAAGCGAAGAACTATAATTCTGACTTTTAAATAGAGAATGTCTTACAGGTGATTTCCGCAAAAAATTATAATTTTATCTTTTGGACCGGGAATTTTCAAAAAGAATTATAATTCTTATTATTTTTTCTGCGAATCAAAGTTTTTCAGGATATAAAACTTCCCTCTTCCTAATTTAAAAAAATGAAGTTACTATATTTGTGAATTATACTACAAAATTTTGTAAATAAATATAATTCTGATTTGAAACCGGCAATTTTTGGAAATAAATGTAATTTTTACTGGGAACAGAGAATTTCTGTAAAGGATCACAATTTATTTTCAGGGCAAGGAATGTTGGTAAAGAATTTTTTTATTAAATTTGAAACAAGGCATTTTTTATATGGAACTGAAATTTGGGAAAAAAATTTTATGTATGATTTAAAAGAAGGTCATTTAAAAAGTTCCTTTTAAAAAAGCTTTTAGTATTAAAAAGTTTAAATTTAAAAATATAAAACCATCCATCGGGCAATCACCCTGTTTAACCTTTAAATAATTAATTTCAATTTTTCTTTTTAAATGGTTTTGTGCTGAAATTATTCAAGTTTCGGAACATTTCTTTATCACATAGCGTCTAATTTTCATAGTCTTAAAATAATTTGATTAAGAATGCCTCCAATGTGAAATTTGTGAACTGATTTGTTTATTAACTTTGAGTTCATTGATAGAGGAACTTCACTATAGTGAAATAAAGAAATTTATCGAAAATTTTTACATAGTGCTTTATTAGAATTTTACCTCATTATTACTAATCAGCATTTGAATTGTTGTTTAATTCTGCCCTACCAAATTAAAAATTCAACGTTTCTGTATTTGAAATTTTAGAAAAATTATTATAAGCACCTTTCGTGTCTGCTATGTTTATTAATGCATATTTTATAGATCATTCTGAAAAACAGTTCTTCATAAATCTAAACGGCAAGGAAGGAATTAATTATTGTTGTCAAAAGTTTGATGAGGTGATGGCAGAATTCTACAAGTATAAATCTGCTAATTTATCTGCAACGAATAAAATATCTTGAAATTGAAGACCTGGAAGGCCTGGAAAAGGAATGCTCATAATTCTCAGAATTGCATATCCTACTATTCGAGCTGAAATCGAAAAAATTGTACAAAAGAGGAAAAAAGTAGGGTTAATTTTGAGCTAGATCTAGATCAAAAATTTAGATGGCAGCATTTTTTTGTTAAAGAAGACTCAAATTGCGATCTTACACAAAAGAAAATCACGTGAAGTTATCCCGGCAACAGCTGAAGTAAGACCTGCAAAAAAAACAAGTGGCAGAAAAATAAATTAAACGAATTGACTGTTCTTTTTACTCTAATTAAAATTACACGAAGGTGGCATTTTGATTGGTGGGCTTAGCCTTTATTCGTAAGAGTAAGAGAAAAAGGGTTGTTATCGCGGGAAAGGGGGGTGTGCCAAGTCTGATGGAGAAAAGTGGAAGCAGTGGAACGTGTGAACTGACAGGGCTGCGTTTTGGATCTGAGGCAGGCTTTCGTTTTCGCTGAGATCTTTCTTTTTCTTTCTTCCATTTATACCTTCGCGGAGGGTATACTTATGCCGGCTTACTCATTTTTTCCCAGCCGTCCGAGAGAGACTTTTTTCTCATTCCCTATCACCCCAAAGGTCTCGTCGTGCTTAATTTAATTGGTATCGACGCCATGACCAAAATGAGCAGGAGGCTAACTCAAACCCACCGAGATATCATAAAACACATTGTAAAGTATCGCGCTTCTTCTCAGAAAGGAGCTGATTATCAGAAATTTACACTCCAGTTCAATCAACGTGAAAATGAGACATAAGCAGCTGTTCCTCAAAATCGTTTACTTTAAAAGTGGCTTCGAGCTTTAGGCTCGATTACTTATTGAAAATTAAATTTGGTTTTTTTATTGAAACTCTTATTCCTTTAAACAAATTAATTTATAAGACTGTGTTGAGTTTAAATTGTACTTTTTTTTAATTTTCTTATTTAAGAAGTCGGAATTTGTAGGCCTTGGACACATGATATTATTGGCAATTCTGACACTTTTTTAACGATACAACTATTTTGCTACTTTTTTGAAGAAAATGACAATAATACTACCACAACTACAACTTTGGCTACAATAACGTATTTCCAACTCAAAAATTAGAAATCTAAAAAATTTTCCACATTTTAAAGATTTAAATATGTTTTGCAGGGATTTCTAAAAAACTTCAAGAGATTTGAATATCTCAACGGATTGCGTGGATTTTAAATGTCTTTATGGATATAAATTACATCAGAGAATTTGAAAAACTTTAAGGGATTTTAATATATTTCAAGAAGTTGCATTAGATTTCAAAGAATTTTACAAGACCTACGAAATTTTATGGAATCTCCAAAGAATGTGAAGGTTTTAAATTTTGTAGTTGATTTTAAAGGATTTAAATGATTTCAGAGTATTTTGCAAGATTACAAGAAATTTACAGAGATTTTAAAAGAGCATAAAAGATATTAAAGGATTTCAAGGATTGTATGGGATTACAAGAAATAATGAAAAATTTCTATACAGAGTTTTACGAAGTAAGTGAAATGGAATTAAATTTTAAAGGGTTTCTAGTGATTTTATGAGATTTTAAACAGTTTTATTTCATTCCAGAAGATTTACCAGATCTACGCGGTTTTATAGAACCTCCATTGACTTCAAAATTCTTAGCAATTGCAATTGGTTTCCAAACATTTTTAAACCTTTAGGGTATTTTGCAAGATTCCAAGAAAGTTCAAGAGTTTAAAGCAATTTCAAAAAATGTTAAAAGGATATCCAAGATATCAAAGGATTTCAAACATTTCAGAAAAATAAGAAAATAAATATTGTGTATTTTAAAAGATTTGACGCTTTCAAAAAACGTGTATAGACTTTATAAAATTGCATGGGATTTTAAGGAATTTTACCATTTCTGTGGGATTTATAGGATTTGGAGAGAATTCAAAATATTCTACAAAGATAAGGCTATCAGAAATTGCTACGAATTTCAACGAATATAATAAAGTTGAATACCTTTCCAGAGATTTCAGAGAATTTTAACAGAATTCAACGGATTTTAAACCTTTAGTGTTTTCTAACAAATTTAATGTCGCTTCATCAAATTTTATGGGATTTTTCGAGATTTCCGAGAATTTTAAGCTTTAAATAATTATCAAAGGAATTTTGTAGGATATTACGAGTACAGAGTTCAAGATCTTTTACGGAATTGCACTCGATTTGTGTGGCATAACTAGGTATTTAACAAGATTTCAGGGATTTTTATAACTTCTAGGTACTGCAAAAAGTTTTGGGTACTGAGGGTAGCTGTCTTGCTAAAATTTAGGTTTCTAGAGAAAAACAATTTTCTATGATTTCAAGTATTTAAATGATACTATTGACTATACCTGTTGAAATAAAAAGCATGTTTTAAAATTTTATGACCTACACAGAATGATTATTCAAACGATGGTTTTTGACTGTCCCTTTCTACCAATTTTTAAAAAAACGTTGATTTCACAAGTATACTGTTCCCACTTTTGAAAGGAAGCCAAAAATCTTCAAATATAGTTACTTATTTCAAAAATTCTTACATTAAAAAATATGTTTTAACTATTTCAGCCATAGAAAAATTAACTTAAAAATTGGAAGCAGTAGAGTTGTAAAGAATGTTTCCCCGAAAGAATAACCTACAAAAGCATTGGAATTCAATGCCATTTTTTATCGGATATTTGAAATTTAAAACCTTAACTCAAAATTTGGAATCCTTTTCTTGCAAAAACCACTGGATCGCTGCAAAATTTTATTATCAGCTACTTTAACCCTCGGGGAACACACCTGTTTTTTCGGTCAGGGAGAACACTCCAGGATCAATCTGAACGTTTATCAACTTAAGACCCGATAGAAATAATTTATGTGAAATTGAACTATTGTTAATGTCTTTAACATGGTTAAAAAAGTTCTCGAGTAAATTTTTTTAAAGAAATTTTAATTTACAACAAAAATGATAACTTTTTTAATTTTTAATATTTTAAGCGAAAAATTGAGATGAAAACTCTCTAAGTATCCTTAAGTCATAAAAAAATAGTTCTATACTCTACCATTCGAAAAAGGTAATTTTTGGAAATTGCAAGTTACGACATTTTTAGAGTATAAAAATACGTGAATTTATTACATAAAGAAATAAAAAAGTGTTTTTTATATCACTTGAATGAAAAAAATACCTAAATGCATCTCTGGAAAACCATTTTGAAGTATTTTGAAGTATAATTATAACAATGAAAATATTATTCTTCTCCGGCACAATCGTTGCAGACATAGGCACGATGGAGATCGCACATCCGTCATGAACAAGATGTACACATCATTTGTGTATTTTTATCTACTATGTATATCCACACAATCCACATCTCGTTCTTTTCTGAAGTTCTGACTGGTCAGTATTATGTTTTTGAGTTAAATCAAGACGTAAAATTCACAACTTTTTTCATTTGATCAATGTTATACAAACTGACCGCCTACTTTTCAAATTACTTTACGAGTTTTTCGATCGAAAATTGTTTGTGGGTCAATTTGACCCAGTGTGTTCACGAGGGTTAATATGTCTAGATGCGGAAAACCTACTTTAATACAAATTTTCGACCTTTAGCCAGTTTTTCTGTACATCTGTCACACTGTATAGTAGTCTAGATACCATTTTAGGTTAAAACGAATCAATACAAACTTTAGGGTCAGGGCCTTCAATATTTCTATGTACGGAAAAAAGACTCGATTTTATTATTTTTTATTTTCGACCTTTGGCCATTTTCTGAACTTCTCTACCAGCACGTAACTAAAGTACAGATACTCCTAGCCTAAAAAGAATGAAAACACAACTTTATTATCAGCTAATTTAATATTTCCAGATACGGGGAAAATGTTTGATTTTTTTTTAAATTTTCGACCTTTGGCCGATTTTTTTATTTCTGCCCCACTGTATACTAGAGTACATACAATATTATCGTAAACTTTTATCAAGCTTTTTGATCTACTAATTTTGATGCCCCGTTTTATTTTCTATTTTTTATGATCTTATTTCGCGAAATGTATTTACAAAACTAGCTCCAGGGTTAAATGCATGTCAGCAAGAATGTTTCTCCAGAGAGCGAATAGATCAAAATCTCTTATCTCGCGTAGCGAAGCACTGTTTTTACGACTGTCCCTTTAGAGCCAAGCCTTTTTATAGTCTCGCTGTTTGCATACTGTAGTTGAATCCTGCTTGTGCGACTCACTTCGAGGGAATTGAAATTTCAAAAAGTCTCCAGTGTTAAGAGTATGTAAATCTCGTTGCAATAAATTATCTTTATAATCATTCGCAAGAATAAACATAGATGATTTACGCTACTTGCTTATTATTTTAGATAGAGAAAGTGATGTAACAAAATATTTCGAAAATCTCGCACTAATTGCTGTTGAAAGTCATATTTTCCAAGGATTCAAGAATATTTCAAGGGGATTTCCAATAATATTTTGAGATTTCATTACGAAACTCCTAAGGGCTGCAAGTGGTTTTAAAATATTTTAAAGGATTTCAAGAGCGAAATATTTTTAAATTTTTTAAAAATTTCAAGTTATTGCTAAAAATTTTGAAATGATTTAGAGGTTTTCATTGATTTCAAAAGATTCCACGAAATAGGAAAAGGCTTCTAATCGTTTCAAATGGTTTACAAATATTTTTAAGGGGTTTCAAGAGATTTCTCCAGACCCAAAAGTTTCAAGTTGGCTTAAAATATGTGGGGGGAGGTATCTTGAAAGATTTCAAATTGTTAATTTCGAGGGATTCAACGTGATTTAAATTTACTCTTAAATATTTTTAGGAACTTCAGAGTATTCTATGGATTTTAAATAACTTTTGAGCACTTAAAGGAATTTAAAGAGATTTAAACGATTTTTTAAAAGTTTGCAATAGGTTTCAAAATATTGCATGGGACATTGCAAGACTTCAAAAAATGTTGAGTGATTTCATGTGATTTCACATGATTTTAGGTATCAAGAGATTTCTAGAGACCACAAAACATTTTTACAGATTCTAAAGATTTTCGAAATATTTTAAAATATTTTAAGGGATTTCAATAGATTTCAAGTTGCATGTAAAGCTTTGAAGGAATCTTAACTAGTTTTATGGATTTCAACTAACTTTAGAAGGTAACAAAGGATTCAAAGAGATTTTGAAGATTTTTTTAATCTCAAAAGATTTGAAAATATTTTACGATAGAAAAAATGTCCAAAAAAGAATAGTCAAATTTTTTTGCAATGTTTGAGGGCAATAATCCCCCCCCCATTTTATTCCAAATCCGAAAAAATAAATTCCCTAACTTTTTTATTTTTTTATTTTGATTTTAACAGGTGCCGATTTTGACTTGCAGTTTCCCATGTAAAATTGATGGGGAAAAATCACTTTTTTGAGTTTTTAGAATAATTTTTTAGGGTTTGAAAAAAATGTGAAAAGAAAGTATGGGGGCCTGTAGAGAATAATCCAACGAAGAATTTCATGTATCAGACATATGGGCTTGACACCCATAACAGACCCTCACGAGTAACTGAAAACTACCCTTAAAACCAAAAATGTCAATTCTTCATTAAATTGACCTTTTGAACACTATATTCTCGTCCTTTTTTACTTAAAATTATTACTATAGGTCTAGGGGAGCATTTATTATCATTGGTTAATTAATTTTTAAATATTTAAGCAAATGGAATTTGTTTAAATAATTTTTTTCGAAAATTTGTTTTTCCCATAAATATTATTACTATTATTCTAGTGGAACATTTATTAACATTGGTTCATTATTTTTCATTTTTTAAATAAATGGAATTTTTTTAAATCATTGTTTTTTTAATTCATTTTTTCTCTTAAAATTATTACTATTGGTGCAGTGGAATATTTATTGCTATTGGTCTAATGGCTTATTGAACAGCGTTGGTTAATCAATTTTTAATTATTTAAACAAATCCCATTTGTGTATGTAATGTTGTTTTTTCAAAAATTCGTTGAACCTATAGTTTATTTCTATCAAGTAACATACATTTATTTTCAAATATTTTTCAGTTGTTAAAACAATAAATTATTATTTATTTTCAACTAATAATACTATTCAACTAATAATTTCATTACATAATTAAAAATTAATGAACCAATATTGATTAATATTCCACTGGAACCACAGTAATAATTTTTATTTTAAAAAATTCGAAACGAAATTCTTTAAACAAATTCAATTTCTTTAAATAATTAAAAATTAATTAACTAATGTTAATAAATATTCCGCTAGACCAACAGTAATAATTTTTAGGAAAAAATACGAATATTCCAAAAAAATTATTTAAACAAATTCAATTTGTTCAAGCAATTAAAAGTTAATAAGCCAATGTTATTAAGGATTCCACAAGACTAATAGTAATAATTTTAAGAGAGAAAACAAATTTTCGAAAAAAAATATTTAAACAAATTCCATTTCTTTAAATCATTAAAAATTAATGAACCAATGATAATAAATATTACAGACAAGATTAAAAAGAAATTAAATAAGCAAAGTTTTGATGAGAATCTGCCCATTCACCGGGCAGACTTTTTCACTGTTAATGTTATTTTTTAAGAATGAAACAAAAACTACACATTCTATCAAAATGTCATTTATAACAAATTTTTAGATCCTTTTTGATTCCACAATTTTGATCTAATCATCATTTGTCGTATCTTGCATATTTTAACCGTGAATTATAATTTTTGATTTTTAGTATTTTTTGTGCAATAAAAATTTGAATTTTCGATTTTCTAAAAAAATTCCAAAAGTCGTTATGATAATCTGGTAGGGTGTGTAAAAAAAACATTTTTCTTATCTTGACTTTTTTTTCGTATCGTGCGTTGTTTGGCTGAAAATGTGCATTTTCGCCGGACACAATCGTAAAAACCTGTTTTTCGCATTCAGGGGGTCTCAAAACCTGGACATTTTACAAAAACCGGGGGGTCACATTCGACACAAACCTCATACC
>JAWWLR010000054.1:43904516-43919317 GCA_035041075.1 Acraspis erinacei
TGGTACTCATCGAAACGCCTAATTTTATGCCATGCCAATGTGTTACAATTATAATCTACAGGAAATTGTATTCAAATTTAAAAGTTCGAAAATAATAAGAACACTTTGCATGAAGTTAGGACGTACCCGGTGTACTTGGACGGACATCAAGTTGTTAGAACCAAGCTCCACAGGAATTATCTCATATTTCAAAATTCGATAGTAATGAAAACTCTTTCAAGTATATACAGGACGAACCAGTTACGCCAGTTTTGTCCTAAGTACAACTGGATTTGGTTTTATAGCATTTGAATTTCAAAATTTAAGTGAGTGTACACGACGAGCTAAAGCGGGATGGCTCTCATTGCATCTAGAGTACTTTTTACTATTGTTGAACTTCAAAATATAGGAAATATGCTGCAGACTTTACTTTAGCAACTCTGTGCTCAACTAGATACACCGGATCGTCACTGAAAATAAGTTATAAAAATGATTAAAAAAAGATATGGTTTCTTTTATCCTTTCTGTACACAATGGTAAAATTTAGAGCCAAACATAATCATTTATTAATAAGTTGTTAAGAATTACACATTTTTGGCTTCTGACAGTGTTATACGTAATTTCAATGAGCAAAAGTTGCTCTTGAATGTTTAAAAAATTATTTCCTTCTCGGAAAAATACAAAAGACTTTATGATAATCGAGGCAACTGTATTCCCTTTTTTTGCACCAGGGCTTAGGGACTGTGTAAACAGCCTGAGTACGAGAAAAGGTCATATTGTACGCGCAGCAGGAGCGCCAGCGAAGTGCCCAGCTGAGAATGCGGCTGCCTCCATTATTGTATAGTCTTTTGTATTTTTTCCAGAAGAACATAATTTTTTAAACATTGCTTCAAGAATCATCTCTGTACGTTCCTTAGTTTCGAAGATGACACCTTCCTACGTTTTTGTTAACAACTTATTATCAAATGATTATTTTTGCTCTATATTTCGCCATTGTGCACAGAAAGGATTAAAGAAACCATCTATTTTTTCAGAATTTTTTCATAAGTTAATTTCAGTTACTTAGAGGCATTTAAAGCTGAGTATTAGAAAATTATCTGATGATCATGGTACTTTTCCACCTTTCATTCGCCAGGAAATAATCGCTAATCACCTGAAAATTTAGAAACTCTGTATCAGTAGTGCCACAACCTTCAGCTGCAATACACATATCGTCCCATATCTTTAGGATTTTTTTCTGCTGAGATTTTAATGAAAATCTGGATAAAAATCGAGGTGCCTATATTTTTTGGACAGATCGTTGGGCGCGTGACTATTGGATCTCGCGCTTCGCGCTCGATAATATATTTATCTCGTGCTTCGCTTTCAATAATGTATTTGCCTCGCGCAGCGCCCTCGGACTTTGTATATTCTTCACACTTGTACACAGACTTTTTAAAACTAAAGGTCAAAGTATCGACAGTAGTAATTTGGTGATTGTGAATGCTCTTTTGTGAAATCTCCTTCGTATTTAACGAACACATTCTCATCACTTAGCTCATGCTTTGCATTCGAGTTTGCCCCTCAAATTGTATCTCATTTCCATAAATTCTTAAGAATGTATATTATTACAATTCATAACATGCACTAGCATTAAAACACACGTAGTTTCATTGTGTAGTTTAAAAAAAGGCACATTCTTTAAAAAAAGTTTGTTATTAAACATTTTATTGCAACTTCTGTCGTTTCTTCAAAAAATGAATTTGCTCATTTCAAATTTTATTTTTATGGTTTAAAAGTTACACATGCAGTTACACATGCTAAATGATATCCCTAACCTCAGTGACCCAGACTTTGTAAATTGAATTTTCTACCGTATCCTGTTCTACATCGCAGTTGTGGTGCATTATCTCCTCATAATTTACAAAAAGACCCTAGACTCCAAGCGTCTAGGGTCGAGAATCTAATTACAACAACAGTCCAACGAAACTTCGATTAATAAGGGGAGGATTTGTGTTAGATGTAATTTTCGGATTTCCTTAATTTGATATGCTGTAAAAATTTGAATTTTCGATGTTTTTAAAAAATCAACAAGTTTTTATGATAATCTTGTAGGGCATTGAAAAATCAACGTTTTTCTTCTCTTCCTTTTTTTCATATTTTGCGTTATTTGGCCTAAAATTTTCATTTTGTTTTGTGAAAAAAAGTGATCAGGATAAATTGTTCGTCTTTTTCAATACTGTGAATATTCGTAAAGAGAATTTTTGAATTTTGAAATGAGTTGTCTCAAAAATGGCTGGCTAATGAACTTGACTTTGGTTTAAATCGTATAAAGCATTAAAAACATTAAAAATTTAAGTTTTTTGAAATCTCACACACGAGACGAAAAAGAAATTAAAAGACGAAAGTTGCGATGAGAATGTGCCCACGCAGCGGGAAGATTTTTGTTTTACTGTTAATGATGTTTTTCATGATTAAAGCTAAAACTACGTATCTGATAAAAAATTAATTCATGAGAAATTTGTAGATCTTTTTTAAATGCACAATTTTTGTCCGAGCATATTTTACCGCATGTTGCATACTTGTTACCATAACCTTGTAGGGAATTCAAAAAGCAACATTTTTCTTCTCTTAACTTTTTTCATATATTGCGTTATTTAGCATAAAATGTTCCGTTTCGTATGTTTTTTGGAATTTTGTAAATGCTATAACTCTGGAATTTTTTTGTTTTATGAACAAAGTCATTAGGATAAATTGTTCGTATTTTTGCATACTGTGAATAACAAACTTGGCCTTTAGTTTAGGCGACTAAAGGAGTGGACCAAAAGGCAATCTAATAAATTAATTATTTCAAAAGTTATTGTGGATACAGACGGAAATATACACAGACAGGCAGACATATAGACAAACATTCGTAAAAACCTGTTTTTCGGATTCAGGGGATCTCAAAACGTGGAAATTTGATAAAACTGGAGGGTAAAATTTTACAAAAATCTAATACCTTCTCTGATGAGAATGTAAAAAGGTTAAGTTTGAATAATGTAGGCTTTTATTTTTACCATCATTCAGAATCATATTTAATTTTGAAAACAGATTTTGAATGTTATATAAGTGTTAGTATACGCTTTGAAGTCGAGAATCACGTGAAATGCTTATCAATTATATTCTGTGGAAAGTTCCTTAAGACAAGATAATATTTTACAGTTTGTAAGTTAATATTATACAATGTTTGATCAAATTGGAGAATAGCAGAAGGAACTGAGTTTTTACTAATGAAAAGTTTGCGTTGAAGGAGGTCTTTTCAAAGAATCTTAAAAAAACGGCGCAAGTTCGTCGATTCACAGTATGAGTTAATTCAAATGGAATCATTATCATCCTTCAGTTAATATTTGCAGTGTGCATTAATTTGGAGGGATTTTTTGTTATTGTAAAATTGCGGGCATATTAAAAAAAAAGTATTTAACAGTTGATCGTTCAAAGTATTGTCCATCACTAGCCACTACTTTCTCCCATCTTTCTGGTAATCAGTCCGCGTGCTGTCTGGAGTATAGGGCGGGTAGGGCACGACTTCCTATTCCTCTAATAATCAGCTCAATCTCATTAGTTATTTTTGATAAAGATCACTCGTGATGGTTTTGTTAGGTTGGAGCAAGCAGCTTACAGTATGCTATACCTTGCTGATCCCACCAAATAAAGAGCATCGATCCATGGATATTCGGTTTTGGTGTTGATGTAGATGGTAGGCCTGGCTTAGTCCACGATTTCTTACGCTTAGGGTTATCTTAGTGAATCCACTTCTCCTCACCAGTGACAATACGACGTAGAAACCTTTTTCGATTTTGCCGTTAGAGTAGCTGCTCACAAGTGAAATATCTCCTTTCCACTTATCTTAGCTTCAGTTCGTGCGGCACCTAATTTCCTTGCTTTTGGGCCATTTCCAATGCATGTAAGCGTGTAGAAATGGTTGAGCGATGAACTCCCAATGATTCAGCAAGCTCATCTTACGATTAACACAGTCCTTCACCGAGTAACGTCTCCAATTCCTCATCGCCGATCTTTTTCGAATTTCCTTGACATTATTTGTCCTCCGTGACGAATTCGCCACTTATAAGTTGTTTTAACCTGCACCCACACGTTTTTATCAATAGAGTATAATGTCCTATGTTTCTAAAAGCAATCGATGACTTTCAGCAGCACTTTTCTTCGAATCGAGAAAGAAAGGTAAAGCTTCCCGCAAATGCTGCTTTTGTTAGCTTTTTGCATTTATGTAAAACGACATCTAATGAAAACTAAGGCCACATGTTGAGGCTTCGTCACGAATATAGTAACGATATGCCTGGATGCGGTAGAGTACAAGTAACACTATCTCTTCGAAATCCCTAGAAAATAATGAACGCTCCCAATATATCTACTTGATTTCATTATAATTTAAATACAAAACTGCAATTTTACCCTAATCGTTTTTACACTCGTGAATAATGCTTTCTCAAATTATTATATATAATTTTCAAATTGGCGTCTTGTCTTTCCTGCTTCAGATTCACTTACCTGAATTTATATTTTTATATATAATTCTGAATGATGGTAAGCTTATAAACTGTCATTCCTTAAAATTAAACTCTTTATATTTTCTGATGATTTTATCATCTTATTATTCACGAATATTATCCAGATCATCTCTTATTTTCTGAGTCATTTCAATACCTGCAATTAGTCCTGTAATCATACTTTCTTTTTAAGTGTTATATAAATTGTAAATCGCCGGTTGGCGATAATTTCCACTTATATGAACAACTTTAAAAAACACACGCAAATAAATTTCCTTAATTATTCTGTTTTAGGAACGCTTCGATTAGCTAGCAATAATCCATTCATTCACCCGATTATCAACGCAAATTACCTGAATGACTCTCAAGATCGAGCGATTCTAGTAGAAGGCATACAGACAGCTCTGTCATTCTCTCAAACCAACGCTTTGGCCAAATACCAATTGACTTTGGCGAATCGTCCTCTTCCGGCATGTTCAATGTATATGTTCCTCACTCCCGCATACTGGGATTGCGCTATTCGTCAAGACACAGGACCTGAAAATCATCCAGCTGGCTCTTGTAAAATGGGTCCTCCTACTGACCCTATGGCGGTGGTGGACCCTGAATTAAGGGTATATGGAATCACAGGATTACGAGTTGCTGACGCTTCTATAATGCCACAGGTGGAAAAATATGCGTGTTATATCAGGTTTACTCCAATGCTTTAAAGGGCTCGGAAACCTATATTGTTTGGCAAGTATCTGGGTTTAACCTAGATCCTTAAGAAATTATTTAAAGTAGGTTTAAAAATTTGGTGAAGGTTCCAATCTATAACATGCAGGGATTATATCCATAAATTTGTAAAATTAAGCGTATGAACTGGAACTACACCTGTACCAATAAGGATGACAATAGTCCAGGTTCGGACGGGACACTTAACTTAAGAATATTTAAGGGTTTAGTTCTGGCCCTTTCATTGTAAAAATGTTTAAACTTTAGAGGAAGGAAAATTCAATATACTGGCGCAGAAAAAAGTATCTCATTTTTGTTTAGGCATAATTATTTTTGGGTTTTTGAGATCGCTGATTACGAATATGAAGTCAAATTAAACAAATTTAAGATGGCGGATCCCATATGGGGGACAAAAACCAATTTAAATTGGTATCAATACCAATTGTGGCATTTTGGGGTATGGGGAAGGGGATTCTGGTGCACGAATTTGCTAAATCTGATCCCAGATTGACGTTCAGCGACCCTGAAAGCACTGCGGGTCATACTTATATGGAATTTCGTGGTCCTCGGAAAATTGGGGGATTTTTGGGGCGGAGAAGAGAGGGAAGGGGGCTTCTGGGCACGAATTTATAAAATATGATTACAGAGTTGTCATCAGCAACCACTAAAAGCCAAAAAACTAATAATATCATAATTAAAAATTGATAATCAGTAATATAAGATACCTTTTTTATACATTTTCTTAGAGGGATAACAAAACCCAAATCCCCATCCTCTAAAGTTTAATATCCCATTCGGTGAACCCCTATGGAATCCTTTAAACTTGAGTTGAAGCTCAAATTTTCCGATCCCTGTATCAGATATGTTTAAGTATTTTTTCCTACAGCCCAATTTTGTTTCTCCTAATTTCCAGGTGACATCTGGAAATACTGCAGCTCCGTCAATGATGATTGGAGAAAGAGCCGCTGCTTTTATAAAAAAAGATTGGGGAGTGCCGAAAACACCTTGGTATGAACAGCCGTCAGTTTTGTAATTAATTTATTAGGTCTATTCAATTAAGTTTAGTCCACTTATAATTTTTTTATGTTTATTAGCTCTTCTGCAGCAAAGGACAATTCATTGGACCTACTAGTCTGGGCGATACGATATCTGGATATCAATCAAGATATATGGCGTCGGCGATGACATTCTCATTAAAAGAAATCGTCAATACTTCAGGCTGTGCTGTTCAAGCTGATAAATTTTATTTTCGTTAACTTTTTTGATATCGTCTTAAGAAACACACGAATGTATGAAAGATTTACAAAATAAGTTTATAGGATAATGATTCTCAGCGGGCTCTGGGACAGACTATCATTATTCTGCAACATTCTAAAATATTTTAATTGGCACAAAATTTGCACAAATCTGTTAGTCTTTGTAAGAAATTCTGTCTTTTATAATATTTTAATAAGTAGGAGCTATTAAAAGTGTCAAAATGGATTCAAATTAAACATTTTTTTCGCATTTTGGGTTCGAAAATAATCGATTCGTATTTTTTTATTTTAATGTGATACTCGAAAATCTCGAGATATGATTTTTCAAAATTTGGTAATTGGGAAAAATGATTTGTTTTCAATGGCTCACTGTAAAAGAAGTTTTGAATAGAAAAAATTATTTTTGTACTGAAAATACGCATTGACCCACAAGCTTTGCAAAATAGTATAATATAACTCCTGTTGTTTCTTTCATAACAATATAGTGCATTTTCATAAACAATTTTATTTAGTTTGAACTTGCAACATTTTGTTCTCCATTTTTTTGTTGTTGTTAAAAATTTTCAAATATGCAGGAAAAATTTGAGAATGGAGAAATGAAAACTCCAAGTGTTAATTGTAGTCTAAGCTTCAAGTGTAAATTTTTAGAGTTGGGTCGCTCGCTGCATCGTGCGCTACGGATTAGAAAAATTCGTAACACAAGGAGTTTTCATTTCTCCATTCTCAAAATTTTCCTGCATATTTCAGAATCTTGAACAAAAATTTTAAGAGAAACAAACACTAAAAAAATGTTCCAAGTTTGAAATAAATAAAATTGTTTATAAAAATGCACTATATTGTTATGAAAAAACAGGAGGTACGTTATATTATTTTGCAAAGCTTGTGGATGAATGCATATTTTCAGTTCAAGAATAATTTTTTCCACTCAAAATTTCTTTTACAGTGAGTGATTGAAAACGAATGATTTTGCTTGATTACCAAATTCTTAAAAAACACACTTCGAGATTTTCCAGTATCACATTGAAATAAAAAAAATACGTGTGGATTATTTTCGAACACATAACGCGAAAAAAATGTTTTGTAGAAAAAAATTTTTATTGTAAATCTTCCACGCAATGACCCATTCAAATAAGAGTGCTTTATCATAATCCCTGTCACTATTACGGCATTAGCCTGGCATAGTTCTCCTTGACTTCGAGAAGCGATCCATGTTCGTTATCGAATTTTTGGCACCAGCTGACAAAAGCAAGATAGCGATGGAGAATTAAAAAAGAGATAGATACCTTATAAGGGAGTTGCAATGGTTATACCTAGGATATTCTGTTAAGATAATCGTTCTTATCATCGGCGCTTTTGGAGGTGCTAAGATTTCACTGGTTAATAGCCTGAAAAGCATTCCTGCGTGTCATCAAGATGATAATACAATTGTTGGCAAAATGCAAAAATGTGGTCGTCCTTGAACCGCTCCGTGTCCTCAGGATGGACGAGAGTTGTAACGGATCATCGTATTAAGTCCGTCACAGACAACAACCACCTATCTCATGGTCGTGACACGTGGTTGCATAAGGATCCAACATTCATCCTGGAGATCAAGTTGATAGGAATCTATCATTCATCCGGTAGAGCCAATTTATAAGGACCCATCATTCATACTGCAGTGTCCGCTTCTCGGGATCCAAACATTTATCCTGCAGATCCATATACCAACGATTCAAAATATTAATTTTCTTCATATTAGTTAGCGAGAGGCAAACACAAATTCACAAGCACATGGACATATACCTATACAAAAAGGTGAAAAATGAAGATGTAATTATCACAGTCATCTGCCGGATACGCAGAATGCCGATAGAAGGCGATTTTAGCCCTTATGATTGTTCACAACCAGAAAGCAACAAACAATGCGGCACGCGTGCAGTCACTGCCCTCTGAATTAAATGTAGCAAATTACAAGTTCTCTGCTCTTACAGGATTTGTACACACATCGCATGAACTTTCTTAGTGGAGGAGATCACGACCAGGTGGATGGTGACTTTTTTCACCTTCCACACGTTCAGGATCTTCTGATTCAGTTTCGATTATTTCTCGATCTTCTTAGTGTATTAGAGCCTAATGTTATTGTATAGGGGAACGCTTATGTCTATTATTCTTGCATTTTGAGATTGCACATCTGAACGAATGTGTCTGACTAGGTGCTCAATCAGAATAATCCTATGCCAGTGAACGAGATAGCGTTCGTTCTCTAACAGAGGGGCAGGTTCTGGTGGCTGCAAGCCTAACGAATCTCGTTCATGAGACAGTCGCCCTACCACATCCCTCTGATCTGTCTCCGGCTTGTCCAAAGCGCCTTGTGTCACGGTCACATGAACCTCCTCTTCCACCGCAATTACGGGGTACGATGATGCTACTTTTTGGCGCACCTATTTTTCGATGTTACTTACTTCGACCTCGGATATAAAGTGGCGCCACCGAATGGATCTTAACTGATCAATGAGATGTTGATGCGCTTGATGTTTCTTCTGGGTAGGAGGTTCTTGTCTATGATTTGACGCGTTCGTTTTTCAAGTTTATCTTCAGTTAATATTTCCATTTTCGAGAAATTCCCTATAAATTTTTGGCGCAAGGCCACCTCGTCGAGAGAAGTTGTGGTCGCTCCTGTCTTGTGTTCGAATTGGCAGTACAACAAGTACTCATCATGCTGGTTCAGCTGGAGGCTCCCAACAGAATCATACTCTGCAGGCGCGGCTGATATTCTGCTGCTTATCGCTTAATGCCTATATTCTGGCTGGAGAGTAGCCCTTTCGGGTATCTCGGTGAGATCTACGTGTCCAAGACGCAGCTCACCATCACCGGTTTGTATGCTACACCCCCCAGCGGTGGCAACAGGAGCATACATAGGATCCCTGGGAAATGACCAGCGACTATCTATACTCAGATACTCCTCCATGGGTTGTATGGGTTTTTGGTTTTCCTCTTAGTCCCGTTCCTCTTCGTTCTCTGTCTGTCTCGTATGGGAAACAGTCAGTAGCGATGCTACAGCCAATAAGGAGGAATAGCAAGGAGTTGTATCTCTGCACCTTGGGAGTGGGACGAGACACCTCCAAAAGGTCATTAGTGTTTGCAAAACTTGTAACGAAATATCATTTTTGCGCACATGTACATTGCTGTTGTTGTGTCACATTTTATCCGCGCTCTAAGAAGGTTCCAAGATGGTCCCTCTCAAGTATGCTAAACTTCAAGTCAAATTTCAGGCAGTGGAGTGGGAATAACACGTAATAACACGCTTGGCAAACACTAATGATCTCTTAGATGATTTTTTACCCATATATTTTCGCCGAATGCATTAAGTGATATCACTCCTTACTATTCCTGTGTGGTTATATTACTATTACATTTTAAGTAAAAAAATTGCCCTTTAGTATTAAGCAGTCGACCAAAGAAGCGATTCAAAGATCTGAGCATGTTATTAAGCATTAATAATGTAAACCATAAAACGTTTTTACCTCATCATTTGTATTAGACAATGTGAATCGAAATATTGTGAATAGTTTAGTTCAATACTTTTTTTATTTGATTATGTCAAGAATTTGATAATTATAACTGAAAAAGGTGCGTGCATTATATTCAATATTCTAATATACAAGCTGTTGATAAATATTGTTTACACGTGGTAAATTGAAGGATGAATTGACAGAAGTGCATAATAGGGTGGTCCTTATTTTTTTAAAGGGGGGAATCCCGTATCACAGACTAAACATTAGGCTATTTTGGGGGGGGGGATTAAAATAATAACGAATCTTTCAAACACTTTTTTGGTTTATTAAGGTACTCTTGAAGTATAAAAAAATGAATTTCAGCCTGCTACATCAATAATATTTTGATTTATAAGGGCGGATGTCCGACATGTCCAAATTCGATAGGTCAATTTGCCCGAATTCTAGCTTCTCACTAATGACTCTAAAATAAAAAAGATTTTTAAATTTTAGGTCCGTAGTTAGTTGGTGAATCAAAAAAATGTCTAAAATATTAATATATCACAGAATGGCGGCTATTTGAAAAAATCTAATTTTTACGCAAAAAATTGCTTTAAATTGATATAAAAAAATTGTTGAAACAATTTTTGTTCAATTTGGAGTGTTTCAGCGACAAACTAAATATTTTAGCGATCTGTATAAGCAAGTTCAAGCTATGAGTCGGGCAATTTTGAAAAATGTGGAACTGAGAAAAACGTGTTTAAAGATTTACATGGACCTTTTGTAGGTTGGAGCATGGCCCAACCGGCAGTGCACTGTTTCGGCGATAACGAACACAGGTGCGGCTCTGGGATTTTCACTGTATATATTTGAGATACCAAGCTGTCGTTTAATCAAAAAATAAAAAAATCGATTTTTTGGACCCGTTACACGGGATTCCTCCTTTAAGTAACTGCATCCAACTCGCGGGAGTTGTTTGCATCATTAAAAAAAGAAATTACACTAGAATTTAGTAAGAAGGATTAATAGTGACCTACCACAAATGGGCCTCCGAATTTCCCGTGGGGCTTACGAAAAATCTGCATAACTTTTTAAAGTTTTACTTGAATCATTCTATCGCTTCATAAATTACTGAAATATCATTTTGACAATTGGGACATTGAATTTCTTGAAAGAATTATAATTTTAGGTTTAGTGTACATAATTAGCAACGTTTAGCTTTTCCTGGTTTTATGAATAACAAAGTACATAAATCGTTAATAAAATCATCAAAAAGGCATAGCTTTATGTATTTTATGAATAAATAACAATGATTTTAAAAATTATTTTTATTGTATTAGAAAATTATTTTTAAATATTTTTTATGATAGTTTCTCGAATTGTTAAGTATTTGTCCCAACCAATTATAATTTACAGTCCAATAATTAAAAAATTGAAAATTTTAATATAATTCTTCTATTTGGTTGATATTTTTCTAAATTCTAAGACTTGTGAATAGATTCCAGTCTAGGGATAGCTTAGGGCGCGCATCTGTTGGATCTCGCACTTCTCGTTCGATAATTTATTTGCCTCGCGTTGCGTCTTCGCACTTTGTACTTCCCCCACATTTATGCACAGGCCTTTTTAAATTAAAGGTCGAAGCGTCGACAACTTTAATTAGGCAATTGCAAAATTTCTTTCGTTGAAGCTCCTTCAGTTTTAACGAACACATATTCATCACGCATCCCGTGCTTCGCATTCGATATCGTACAAAATCAAGACGTATATTATTTTAATTTCTGTACCTCGGTCTGAAACTGCTAATTTCAGACATTAAAAAATAAAGACAAATTGTATTTTTCATGATTACAGAAATACAATTTTCTGATTGAACATCTTATTGCATCTGGTTTCATTTTTCGATCAATTTAATTTATCGATTGCCAATGTTATTTTTTATTATTTAAATAAAAAATGCACACACTAGTTTAAAGTGGTTCTAAACAAATGTTTTGAAATAATTTAGGCTAAAAATGTTGTTAAATAAAATTTTACTGTAACTTGTGTCGTTCGTGCAAAATTTTCTTTGATTTTATTGAATTTTCATAACAAAAATTGGTAACAAATTTGTAGATCTTTTTTGGCCGTACACATTTTTCTTTCACAGATTTTGTATTTTTTCCAAAAAGTTTATTTTTATTTTGAATTTATTTTTACGGTTAAAATAAAAACTACGCATTCTTTCAAAAAATGATTTAAAACAAATTTGTAACTCTTTTTTTGATGAACAACTTTTGCGTAGACGTTTTTTTCCTTAGCTTGTGTCGCTTGTTCAAAAATATAATTTTTGACGGTTAATGTTATTTCTTACGATTAAAACAAAAAATACGCGTACTATCGAAAAATAATGAATAGTACATTTATAGCCCTTTTTGGACGAAAACTTTTATTGATTCATTTTTTAACTTATGCATTTTGACAAGAAAAAATTATTTTTAATACCGCTTCTTAGGAATAAAACAAAAATTAATATTATTAACTACTAAAATTTCTAATTCCTGAAAGAGTACGGTGTTTGCAAAAGTGTCTAAGAATGGCTCCCTTAGATGAAGAAGGTGTGGATCTCGGGACCGGTGAACTCGAGTTGTGGTCTATGGTCAAAATCCACAGGGGGTATATCTCGAGTTGCGGGCTCGGATCAGTCACAGGAACCTTTCCCCTCTGAGCTTTCTTTCCCTCTCCACTTGACGTTCTTTTTAATATTTTCTACACATCTACTTATACTTGATACTGGCGTGTTTAAATTTAGTTCAAGAACTAAAACCTCTAATCAGCTGTAAGAGTGAGACGGAATTTTTCCGTGCTGAGTGAGGCGGCATAGTGGTGGAAACGAGATATGTGGCAAATGAGTATTTGCGGCGGAATTTCCCCCGCTGAAGAGACCTGTGGTAAATGGTAGCCAGACCTCGACCTACCAAGAAAAGGATGAAAGTTAAATTAACGCGATTGGCATGAAATTAAACCGTCGCGTCTCATCGTAGAACGGGGTATAGAATATATTATAAAGGGGGTTTCCGAACGTCGCTCAAAGTCAAGCGCTTGGGTACCCCACCCCGATTTCTCGATAAATATTATATGCACCGGGCTACGAAGCAGCGGTTCTATTCTTAGGCAATATTTGCGGTAAATCACTAATAGAAAAACTCAGAAATGAGAGAATTCTCAAAGAATGTGGACTTTTTAACAAATTTGAAAGACCAACGACTGACGAAACAATTACAGTAGACTCTACGACACTTCTCGTTTTCGGACCTGCAGGGGAAGCGAACAGGAAGTATCAGATAACCCTCTCTCCTGCGTCAAGCTGCGGTGGGCGGAGAAGGCATAGTCGGCCGCATACGTGTGTGCATGAGACGAGGCACGTAGTGAGGGCAAATAACGAAGGAGAAATCGGGAAACGAGAAGTGTCGTAAGGAAAAGTGTCGTAGAGTCTACTGTATATAGAGGTAAAGTAAATGATAGCGTGTTCAAGAGCAGAAAGGGGAAAGAATGGTTGGAATGTGTGAATCAGACCCTAATTTAAAAATATATAAAAATGGATCGACGGATTGAAAGCTAAAGAGGTATGCCATGACCATGGAACGATAAATTAATGGGAAGATGCTCAGACCTGCGGGGTCAGGCAACGGATAAGTAAGGGACATGACGCGCAGCTCAAGCGCATACTACTAGCCAATCCGAGTCGTCTCTGGCGCCCCCCGATAGAGTAGGGATAACTTCACCCTTTCCGATGATGGGACTTTGAGCTCAATCCCGTTAATTTATAGGTCCATGGCGAGAAAATAAAAGTTTGGCGACAAATAGTTTATAAGGAATGTGTGAAGAAGAGTGGCAGTAGAGTGAATGATGCCTGAAACGAAAAAATTGGGATACTAATGGGTCTGAGTGGAGAGATTTACGCTGTGACTTTGTGAACCGAATGTGATGTTTAGAATAGCAACACGCAAAATATACAAAAAATATCAAATGTATACCAACGCCCCTTCCTCCTATGTCACCTCATACATTGAATTTCCTAATGCCCCACCGTAAAGCGATGATACAACTTAGTGAGGCATGCTTAGGCGAAAGGTGTTTGGCTGAATTTTATAATAGCAATAATACCCAATATTCTGAATTTTTAGAATTATCAAGTAGTTTCTGAATCCAAGCAGTTGTTTTCTACACATTCTTAAAGTATTTTGTTGAAAAATGTAAAAATGAGCTCTTTAATTTTAAATTATCTGCTATTTTTGTTTCATTTTGGATTTTAAAATTGATTAAGTAATTTTTGAAGCCAAACTTTTTGTTTTCCTTTCACTGTTATAAATGTCTGGAAAATTCCGACACATTTAAGATACTAAATTAAATGTAATTTGCGAAATTAGGTAGCTGAAAACGAAATTCAGTTACTTTTATAGTAAATTTACTAATTTTTATTAAATTTCAGAAACGGTATCTGAAACCTGCAAATGGTGCACATACTATTATAATATAAATACATCAAAAGTCATTTGTATTAAGTTCACATAATTATGTTGTGAAATCATAAAATCATATATAAATTAATACGAATGGATAATAACTGCTATACAATATATTTTTCGAATTGAGGAATTTACATTTTTCGTTAAAAGAAATATATATTAGTACATGCATAGTTTGATAATCAGATTCATGACTGTACTCCGAGAGACATTTTTATATTCGAAAAACTTAAAAGCATATGCGTTTTTTTCTTTTCTTTTAAGGGGGGGGGGGACGTTTAAAAAAAATTTCATTTTTTTATATTTTTTTTGTTTATGGATAACCTTTCAAGAATATTGTGTGAAAAT
>JAWWLR010000054.1:44090437-44101851 GCA_035041075.1 Acraspis erinacei
GGCGAACGAGCATGTGGCGACTGAGCCAACGAGTACCCCTTACTCCCACCGATCCCATCCGTGGGGCTGGTACATATATGCGCACCGGCGGGCACCGACTAGAATATACTAATCCACGCAATGAGGTGTTCGAAGGTGGGAGCCCCCTCACGTGTTCGTTCGCTCGGCAGGTCTTGGTCCCGAGCTGCTCGTTCTCTCGGCGAACGAGTGTATTTCAAAATATTTCACCATATTTTAAAATGTTTCAAAGGTTTTCTGGAGACTTCAAAACATTCGAAAACCTTTCAAGGGATTTCTGGAGATTTCAAAATATGTCAGAACATTTTCAAAAAGGATTTTAAAGATCTCCAAATATTTCAAGAGATTTCAGAAAATTACAAAAAATCGAATTTTTAAATATTTTTTTTTACATTCCGTAGTTGGCCACCAGGCGATCTAAACATTTATCGCTATTTCTAGTGATTTCACAACATTTTTAGATCAGTTTAAATATCTCAAGAGTTTTAAAAGTTTTTAAAAGATTAAAAGAAAGAATGTTCAACAAATTTGGAAGGGATTTAGCCACTCTAATGTCAAAGGATCTCAAAAATCAAAAAATATTTCAAAAGCTTTCATTTCCAATTGAACTTTTCTGAAATTCTCGTTGAATTTTATTTTAAATTGTTTTGACAGTTAAACTGTGCAAAATAGAACACAAGCGACCTGAATTTCGGAAAAGTAGAAGTGAAAATCAAAAAGTTACAAAGTCCGGCCCCTTTATTACGGTTTCAGATACACGACACTATTTCAATTATTTGCTACTATTTTTGAAAGAAGGCACTAATATTACTATTTTCTAGAACTTCTCGCTAATTTGAATATGTTTGAACTTTTTTCCAAATTTTTCGCTTGATTAAATAAAGTAACATATACGCTATCTCAAAAATCGGAAATTTCGAAAGACTTTAAAGATTTTAAATATTTTGAAGGATGTAAAGAGGTTTCAAAATTTGTTTACATTTCGAGGGATTTTTTATAATTTAAATAGATTTTAAGGAATTCAACAAAGTCCAAGGGATTTCAGAGGATTTTAACTGATTCTACGAATTTGAAAGGATTTTATAAACTTTCAAAGCTTTTAGAACATTTAAAATTATTTCACGGGACTTTTAAAAATTCGTGATTATATAGGATCTTTAAGAACTTTTATGATTTTAGAAATTGCAGTGTATTTTAAGTGATTTGAAAAAGTTTAGGTTTTTTTAAAGATACCACGAAATTTAAAAAGACTTCAATGGTTCCAAGCGATTGTAGGGAATTCAAAAGAATTTGTATGGAGAACCTTAAGGTATTTTCAACATTTCATAGGATTTTCAAGACCACAATGTTTTAAAGATATTACCGATTTCAAGATGTCTCGAATAAAAAATAGCCCCATTGAGATCCCAGATGACATTACGCTAAAGTACTAGGTCTGATACAACTCTTTACTTTACCAACTTTTTTAATTTTTAAAATGGGGACAAAACTGCTAAAAAAGGTTCATTTTTTTATTTAAACATTTTCTTACAATTGCTAATGGGACTTTTGCAGCACAAAAGTACGGAAAATCAAACGTAATTTTATTGTTTTTTTAATATTGTGAGCAGGAACTTTTCAGGAAGAAGGAGTTACACCAGAAACTTGTACGACCGTACAGCTCGGGGCTCTGTACGAACTAACAAATAGTCGACGCAGGTATAAAGCAAGTATACGAGGCGACGCTGTACCTACATATCGCGGGCGCCTGCACCGAAGGAAAAGACGATTTGATGCTGTACCGAAAAGCAGTATAGCACTGAAAAGGGATCGGCCTCAGGGTGGCGCTGATATTCCCAAGTGTGAGTGTGTGCTCGCCGAGACCGAAGTAACAAAGACCGCTCTTACAAGTTTATGGTGTACTTAAGTGTTTTTTTTTAATTTCGTAAGTTCTAAATAATTTTTGGCATAAGAGTAGACAAAAGTTGTGTGCTGTTTTCTAAATTTGTACAAGTTTGATGAGATTTATGTCCAAAAAACTTAAAGTTGAAACAGGACTAAAGTACTAAAAAGTCCAAAATATGCACCGCTTCACTAGAACTTTTTATAACAAAACTATCGAAAATAGCCTACCTAATCTTTATAGTAGGACTTTGAAAGGACAAATGTATGGAAAAATCCTACTTAATTTTTTCGTTTAGTAAGAGTTTTTAAGGAAAAAGTACCGTTTTATACTTTTAGGTACCTAGTTTTCTTTCAGCAATACGATTTTGGAACATGAAGCCTGATCGGCTTCATGTTTTTTCTGGTACATTTGCACTAACAAAATTCGGCTCAAAATACAAGACATTTAATCAGGTAGTTCCATACTTTTGTCCTACTAAAGTCCCATGAGAACATGTACAAATTTCGAAGAAAATATAATGGAATTTTTCCACCACAAATTGTTAAGCAAGTTTGGTACTTAAAGACTGGTTTATCTCATACCTTTAGTGGGAATTTATCTGGGATCCGGATGAGTACCCAGTGAGATTTTCTAACACGGGGTTTTATGAAAAGGTGTCCAGGATATCAATAGTATTGAAAGGTTTCATGGTTATCCAAAGGATTTCTAGAGAACTTTAAAAGATAAATAAAATTGTAAGAGGCTACTAGGAATTTCTACAGGTTTGAGGGATTTCAATTGATTTCGATGGATTTAAACAGATTTAAGTGGTTCATGGCATTTCATAAGAAATGAGAAGGTTTCAAGTTATTTCTATGATTTTTGAGGGATTTCAAAGATTGCGAGGTATTTAAAAAGATTCGAAAGTATTTTACGCGAGTTTTTTCGAGATGTATATTGTATGCAAGCCAGATTAAAAAAATAGTTAGTCCCTACATTAAATATTTAAAACATTCCATGACACTGTTTTGCTACTTCCAACTACTTTCAAACTAGTCCGAGGCCATAAAGTAGTTAAACCCTTTGTGGCTGATGAAACCTCTCACTAATTCAAATTTACTTAACCTTTTCTGAAATATTTCTACACAAACTAAATCTTTCTGGTTTTACTACATTATAAATCATAAATTTGAAACCTACTGCTCTAAATTATTTGAACATTATTTACAACTTAACAGACACGCGTCTGTGCTATAGGATAGCCGTTTTCCGCGGGCAATAATTACCGGAATTGACAGGTAGGCTGAGAAACGACGCGTTTCAGATGGATGATTGCATCGCAGACGTAATAAAGTACGGAAGATGCTACGGCTCGCGGTCGCCAATGTGGAAGGCGCGGGTGAGATATATAGCTCCCTGAAAGTGCTCATTGTTATTAAGCACCGTAGGTGCACGAGGGGATATCGTAATCGTCGATCGTCAGCGCTCGTGGGGTTGTACAATCGTGTGAATCATCGCACTCTGCTTTCCGAAAAAATTACGGCGACACGACTATTATTCTCTGCCTGCTTGCGCCACACCTGGAGATCAAAATTCGTACAAAAAGATATTAATAACAGCCCCCGAAACGTTCCACGCAAATTCAAATTATTATTGGCTCCTTTTGTTAGTTCGATATTGTGCAAGGCGTTTAAAAATATGCGTCATTTCTTATCGCTTTTTATTGTATTCATGAAAATGTGTCCAAGAATGTTCCTCTTAGACGGAAAAGGTGTGGAGCTCGGTTCAGTAAAGGTGCGTGGGTCCGCGTTCGCAGATGCTAAGGTTGCGGTGGCAGAGTTAATTGAAGGCTTGCAGAGAATGTTGAGCAGAGTTGATACTAGCATGAACAATATGGGTCTCAAAATTAACGTGACTAAAACGAAAATTTTGTTGTATAAAAAAAAGAGTGTAAAAAAAGTATGGATCATTGTCTTAGATGAGGAGAGGAGAGAAAAACTTGATAAGTACGTTTATCTCGGTAGTTTATTTACTGCTGACCTAAAGATTAATAGATACATAGACAAGTACATAAACGAGGGTAGGAAGGTTATCGGCAGTGTAGGAGCCATTTCTAGAAGTAAAAATATAATAAATAAACATAAAACGGCAAAATATAATTCTCTACTTGCACCCACTGTTCGGTACGATCTACCAAGAAAAGGATAAGAGAAAATAACCGTGGTTGGCATAAAATTCCGTCGCAATACGTGCAGTAAAACTCTACTGGAAAAAACCAGTAATGGGAGAATCCTCATAGCATGTGGTGTAGGGGAGACACTGGCTGACAAGTGTGATAGAAATTATTTGAGGTTGATTAGGTACGTTGAGAGAATGAAAGATGAAAGAGTGTGAAAGAGACACTAATTTGTGAAGATAGAAAAGTCATGATAGAAAATTGTGGCAACAAATAGTTTATTAGAAACGCATGATGAAGAGTGCAAATGTAGTGAATGACACCTGAAGATTCCTCATTTTGCCCCCGAAATTATCATTCGGACTTGACATTTAAAAGGGTTCGCTCGACAATGAAATATGTTAGTTACTAAAAAAAGTAAGCTGTTAAGAAAAAAATGGGAAGTATTTGCCAACGTCACCGACGAAGGCGAAAATCGCTCACCTGCGAGCACCAGCCATGCAAGCAAGGAGTCATTCATCACCGATGGGCTATTGACCAAGGTGGGTGTTTAATAACACATTCCGGTTTTGACAGATACTTACATACCGACACCGTGAGTGAAGTTGCACAGGCATATTTCCGAGACTGCAGGTGTGTGGACGTGTAAGTTTGTATGTAGAGTGGTGTGTCAACAATTAGGAGGATCAGCGTTCGAGAACGTCCGGCCGATAACGTCTCGCTCAAGCCATGGAGAGTTCGGGATTCAGGATTGAGGGGATCGGAAGATCTGGTGTGGGACCGCGCGTGGGAGTTTCATGTTCGATCATTAGGGAGATCCTATCGCCATTGTAAGTCACTCAGTCACTCGCTCAATCCTTCACTCGATTTATTTCTCGGAATGATTCAGTCTACCTACCGATTAACGATTTTGCTTCCATCTTCGAAATACGCATGTACCAACATCGCTCTCCTTAAAGTGAATAAGAAATCCTTCCTCTCAGTAGGATGACCACTTTTCTGAGAATAGTTGAAACGATTCGCAGAAATCTCCACTTTTTTCAACGAAGAATATTTCAACAATGATGTATAGCATTAGAGACCATGTGTTATTAAAGGCAATTTAGGGTGTCTCATGGAATCCGGGAAAAATCTAGACATTTCATTTAGGATCGGTAATATTGTTCTTTCATGGAAATATTTACTTTATTATACGTTATCTTCTTTTTATTGTTTAGTCGCGAATCAAATTATTATTTAAGATTATTCTGGGTTTCTAGCGCATTGGGAAATAGGCAAAAAAATAATAAAAGCTTAAGGAATTTTTAGCTAATTTATTCAAGAATAATCACGTGAAGGCTTAATGTCAACCTGTCGTTAACTCTTGAGATGACACCTTTTTGCTTTTCTTATTATATTACTTTTATTCTAGACATCACTTTATTAACGATAAATTATTCTTTGTAAAAATCAGGAATGAAAGAAAGGATGTTGCAAGGTGATTCTTAAGTCATTGTAAATAGTAAATCTATTTTTGTATCATAAATTCAATCGAAAGGCGAGTTTAAGACTAGAGGAGTTGCATCATTTTTCAGCGCTGTAAATAAGCCCGGTAATATAAGTGTGGTAAGTGAGCCAGGGGCTATTCATTAAGAGGCAAACGATATATTGACTATCCAGTTTCATTGCGATGCCACGCGCAAATCCAATGGGTATCTTCGAAAACCACGTCACTTTATTTTATTTTTTAAAATCCAACACTTCCCTTATTCGTCACAGATCATCACAGAAAGTTTGAACATCCATGGTGACTTCAAAAATACGAATACCCCCTCTCCCTTTAAATAAACATTTTTTCGATTTCATTTGATAAATGCCTAAAATAAAACGCAAAACATACCCAAATAATTTTTCAAGGGATTTCCCATCTCAAAATGCTCTCAAGAAAGGGAAAATGCTGTATTTTTGCACGAAAATAGGGAAAAATAGGGAGAAAAAATTATTTAAGTCAAATTATTGTATGTGTAGTCAAAATATATTTTATTTTCGACATAATAGTTGCATTTTCAAACAAAAAAGATTAATTTTAGACCGAGTGGCTATAAACTTAAACTTTCAAGAAGGATTGACGAATTTTAAACAAAATAGTTTATTCTTTATTATTTTTTTTATTTTTAACCAAATAATTGAATTTTGTATCTACATATAGATAAATTTTCAAACAAATGATCGAATTATTAAGCAAAAAAGACTTAACTTTAACCAACAAACAATACAGTTTTTAAATAAATAGTTGAATTTTCAAACCAAGAACTTTTGTATAAAAAACAAGATTTTTGTATCCAAAAAGGCGAATATTCAACAACACCCTTTTGAATCAAATAATTAAATGTGTAACAAAACAGTTACATCTTTATCCACATAGTTGACTTTTAACCCAGAAAATACGAATTATTATGTTTGTAATTCAACTATAGTTAAATTATAAACATTAATTAAAAGTGCAAATTTTTCACACAAAAAGATTAATGTTCTTTTAATTTAAATTTTTGACCAAAAAGTGGATTTTTTATTAAAATAGTTAAATTTGAAAGAAAAATAATTAAAGTATATAGTTGTTATTCTATCCAAAAAAGATTTTTTAAAATTGAAAAACAGTCGAATTTAACCGGAATATATCAATTATCAACGAAAAATTTAATAGTGCAGAATTCAACAAAAAAAGATTTTAATTCAAATTAACAACCTTAAATTTTAACCGAGAAAGACTAATGTTCGACGTTAATTTTGAATCAAAACTTGCATTTTTAACATGTAACAGATAATCTTTATACCAAAAGAGATGGAGTATCAAGTAAGAAAGATTTTTCATTCAAGAGAGACAGCAAGTGTTAAAATTCCTCTACCAAAGAGATGATTCTTTAATTAATGAAATGAATTTTTAGCGAACTATTTCAACCAGGCAGTTGAACTTTCATTTGAGAAGATTAATTTTCTACAAAAAAGAAGAATTTAAAACAAAATAAATTAATTTCCCATCAAATAGTTACATTTTTAACTAAAAGAGATCTTCAACTGATAAAATTAATGTTTAACAAACAAATTCGAAATTTAACCAAGGAGTTAAATTTGCAATCACTAAGGTTCATTTTCTACAACAGAATATACATGTACAAAAAAATACATCACTTTTTAATCGAACAGTTAAATTTGACTCCTTTTTGGTTGAAAATTAATTTTATTTGCTGTAAATATAAGTTTTCATCATTGGTTAAAAATTGATATTCTTTAGTTGAAAAATCAACTATTTCCTTAAAAATGTATTCAACTGTTCGAGAGAAAAATCGTCTGTTACTTAAAATTTCCACAATTTGGATGCACATGTTACTAACTAGTCTTTTTATCTTTTCAGATTGACTATTTAACTATTTGGTGTAAATAAGCTATTCTATCGAAAATTTCATTATTTTGTTGATAATTTTACTTTTTTTGTTGATAATTCATCTTCATGTTTAAAATGGAACTTTCTTTGGTAACAATTCAAGAGTCTTTTTGGTAGTGTATGCATCGGTTTGGTTGATAATTCTAATATTTATTTCAGAGTGATGATACGTGATGACACGTGGGTTTGCGCTAAAGTCCAGTCTAAAAATTCGATGCGCTCTATAAGAAACGACCCCAGAAAATCAATGACCCGCATCCAGGAACCATCCGTCATACCTTTACAAAGAGCGACTTCCCTCCTAATCTCGAAACACGAAACGGCAATCGGGATAGCGTTTCCACGATGAATACACAGGATATCGCCTATAAGAGATTCGTTATTGCAGGGGTGGCGAACCCTCATCCTCGTCAAAGAAAACTTACCCTTTTATGGACTCCTATCTCCTAGAAACCTGCAGCCAAGTTTCGCTAGGAAAACGGAAATGAAAACTTTATGGTAGACATGAAATATCGCAGCCTCAAAAGTGAATCATACACGAGTCCCTAATGGGTCGTCCGTAAACTATGTTACGAATTTAAGTGGGGAGGGGGGATAGCGTCGCGCCAAAAACTGCGATTGCTAACAGGGGAAGGGTAGGGGTCAGTGGAAGTAACGCTCCGAAGTTAGATAATATTTAGTATGTTTCCTAATGATACATTTTTACAAAGTTTGCAATTTTTCACAGAAAAAACTAGGTGTTGTCTAAATTTGCGCTTTAAACAAAAGTTAGTATCCTTTAGAACTTAAACTCCAATGAAAACCTTTGAAGACCCAAAAAGGTTCCTTTGGAGAACACTTACATGAAAACACGAAGTCGCATTTACAAACCTTGGTTCCTTTCATAGGTTCAACTGTAGTCTCCTTTGGAAAAAATCATCGTTTTGGGTTCCCTTTTAGCAAGAGGACCTAATTTTTTGTAATTCCTTAGGTACAAAAAAATTAGTTCAAATAAAAATCCCAGTTTTTTCTGTATTGCGAAATATGATCCTGCAATAGTACAGTTCAGTGATAAATTTGAAAATCACTTTCATATTTTTGGCTTCACACTTTTCCGCCTTTCAAGAAAGTTCCCTTTTTAATTGTTTGTTCTTATATGTGAACTGACGTCATGCAACACAATAAGAAAATTCATCTATTTTTTGGAAAAAGTAATTTTTTGGGTAAAAAGTCTACCCTCATATTTTTGGTTCGAAATTCATGTCGTTTGTTTAAAAATTAAATTTATCAGGTTAAATAAAAAATTATCTTTCTTGATTTAAAAATCATATTTTATTTATAGTCCTTAGTCTTTTCTGGATAGAAAATTTGTCCTTTTTACTTGAAAATTCATCTCGCTTGGTACATCGTTAATCTTTCTTAGTAGATCGATCATCTTTCTTGGTTGTGACTCACCTGTTTGGTTGAAAATGCAGCTGTTCATGGTTGATGTTTAATTTTTTTAGTTTGTAAATGAAACCTTTTTAGGTTACAGTTTAATATTTTTCGTTTGAAAATGATACCATTTGGTTCAATTAAACTATTTTGTTAAAAAAAGTAATTATTTTCATGCAAATTCAACCGTCTTTTGAGAAATTCGTCCTTTGACTTAAAAACTCAACTATTTAGTTGAAAATGCAACTATTTTTGGTTGAAGATTAACCTTTTTTTTAATAGTGAACCATTTTGCTGAACATCAAACTATTTTGTGAAAAAATTAATCTTCTCGGTTGAAAATTGATATTTGGAAGTTGAAAATGCGATCATTTGCCTGCAAATAGGACTATTTTGTTAAAAATTTAATTATTTGGTTAAAAAGTTATATTTTCTGTCATATATTCAACGGCTCTATTCAAAATTCATCCTTTTTCATTGAAAATTGATATTTTTTAGTATAAAAGTCATCTTTCTTGGTACAAAATTAATCATTCTTGGCTTATTTACGACTTTTCTGATAAAAATTCAAATTTTTAGTTGATAATCAAACTTTTTTGTAGATAATTCGTCTTTTTGACTTCAAAATCCAACAATTTTATTGTAAATGGATGTACTTCGTGTGAAATTGTGTCCTTTTTGTTAGAAAATGTATCTGCTTGGTGGAAAAGTCAGAGTTTTGGTTAAAAATTAAATTATGTGGTTACAAATGTAATTTTTTTACTGAAAATTCAACCAACTGGTTGAATGTTTAACGAACATCTCCAAAATTCATTTCTTTTTTAAGATTCACCGCGTTAATTGAAAATGTATTCCTTTTATTCAATATTAAGCTATTTTGTTCAAAATCTTTTTGGTTGAAAATTGGTCTTTTATTAAAAGCTTAACATACTTTGTTGAAAATTAATTTTTTTCGTTGCGGATTAAAAATTTTAGTTTCAAAAATCATCTCTTTGGTTAAAAACAAAACTATTCAGCTTGATGGTTATAAATTCAATTATTTCCTTAAATTCATCTTTTTTGGTAAAAAATTTAACTTTTTTGATAGCTTGATTGTTGATCTATTTGGTTGTTCGAGCACATTTTTGTTGTTTTTTCTTATTCTTGCTAATTTAAATTAAGTAATTAAATGTATTTTAAATTGTATATTCATTTTTGTAGAAAATTAGGCTTCTTGATTCAAATTTCATCTTCGCAGTTTAAAAAAGTAGCTCTTTGATTAAAAATTCAACTATTTTGTTGGAAGTTTCATTATTTCGCTGGAAATTGACCTATTTTAATACCTACATTTATCATTCTTCGTCGAAAATTTCACTTTTTCGTTGAAAATTCGTCGTTTTGGTTTGAAAATTCAACTGTATTGTAAAAAATTCGCCTTTATGGCTTAAACATTTAACTGTTTAATTTAAAATGGGAATTTCTTGTTTGAATTTAAATTGTTTTTATTTCACAATTTGAATTGAAAATTAATCTTTCATGGTAGAAAAGTAATATTTCTTGATTGCAAATGAACATTTTATTATTGAAAATTCAACTGTCTTTGAAAAAATTCTTCTCTTTAGTTGTAAAATTAAACTATTTGATTAAAAGTTAAACTATAAGTTGAAAATTCTTCTCTTTATGTTAATACTTGTACTAATTGGTTGTTAGTGTAACTGTTTTGTTAAAAAATAAATTTCTTGTTTGTTAAAATGTTTTTTATTGTTCTTACGAAGTTCTTTTGAATACATAAATGTAAATTTTACCATTCTGAAATTTGAGATGGTTGAGTAAATCCGGATTACATTTTCGACGAGAAGTCTCATTACCGAAGGATCTAACCACTATCATCCGTTCAGAAGGAAATGAGAGTACTGGCTGGGTGGAAAGATATTAATATTTCGCCTTACATATACATTTTCCAGATGCCGAACGGAGGTCACGTGTTTGCGGCACGTGTCCTCGCGCCCTTCGACACGTGCCGAATAGTGTTTCGTCTGCGGGATTTCCAATACCGGAATACCCCAAGGGCCGTGTTTCACGTGTTGACAGATTCCCTCTATAATCATTTTGTGTTTCGATCCAATTTAATAAATCTTTCGAAATCTCGAGTCATGGTGATGTTTTGAAAACTTAATCCTCTATGGAAATGGGGGAAATGTAAAATCTCTCAAAAAATCCCGAGTAACAAAGTCCTGTTGAGATGCCGCTAGGACCCCGAATAAAATCCCGCTGTACTACTGAAATAGGTCTAAAGTACCAAAAAAAAGTTCAAAATATTTCCTGTTTTACCAGAATGTTTTGTGACAAATGTACTAGAAGTCCCACATTATTTTTTGTTGTTGCAAATCTTACAAGTTCTGAATAACTTTAAAAAAAAAGAAACAGAAAAGTTTTATTTTCTTCTTCAAATTTTTAAAAGTGGTCATCCCATTGCTCCAGGACTTTTTAAAATAGAAGTGTACCGGAAATGTCCAACTATATTTTTTTCGAGCAAGACCTTT
>JAWWLR010000054.1:44107949-44127712 GCA_035041075.1 Acraspis erinacei
CCCCCCCCCAAAAAAAAAAAGTCTACGTAATGTATGCACGTCCCAAACGTCGAAAACATATTTCCTGTTGATGTTTGGTATCTGTTTGGGTCGAGGCGCCGATTCTTTTAATCCTATCGACATTTTCGATCCCTCTTGATTTCTCGCATGAACTCTGTTATCAGGACTTTGGAAATTCAAAAAAGTTCGAAACGACCACGACTCGTGAAATTCGAACGATACGTAATCCTCGTTTTAGCAAGAGATATATCCTTGGGAAGGAAAAAGGCATCGTTCCGGTACCATTGAGGCTAGAAGGATAAGGACACTCTTCAATTTCGAAGGGAGTTGCCAGGACTACCAGAAAAGAGCGAAACCGTTACCATGTCTTGGGAAGACGAAGGATTCGATCTCTCCTCATTGTGCGATCAGAATCGATGGAATCCAATTAACCTCCCTTTAAGAGGGTTGCTCAATCTATTGTCCCTCGGTGCATGCGATTTTCTGCCTTACCTTATATCCACTGAGTTTGGTACCTACAGTCCTACACCATAACATTATCGACTGACTCCCGGAGCTTGCAAAGGTATACGCTTTCCGATTTCCTGTTTGATTCCTCTCTACGGTTTCCATGGGGCGAGTCGCCGAATGGGACCCTATTATCAGAATTTCCCCTAATTGATCTTTCGCCGTCGGGTGTAAAACCTTGACGACCAAGGGAGCAAGCACCCTACTGAAACAAGAACTTTTCTGCGCGAATCGATTCACTGATTTTCACGTCCGTGAGTTTTTTCCATATCGAACAAAAAGTCCTGATCATGACAAAGAGTCATTTGACCGTGAGAATGGAAGAAAAAAAATTAAACGCATCTGTCATCCATTGAATTGATACACTATTCCATTTCTGTATTTACCCTTAGGGGCCGTCAAGGGAAGTTACGCTACGAACTTAGATAACGTTTAGTACATTCCCTGATGATAAATGATAATAAGTTTGAATATCATTTTTTAGTTCAGACTTCTTACTCATTCCCCTATAACCCAATTCCTCTTTGTCCCTTTTCTTAATAATTCCTCCTTTGTCCCCAGTTTTCGAGAAACTTCCCTCTTTTCCCTTTTTTCCTAGTTTTTCCGTTAAATGGGAACTGAATTAATAGAACCCAACAAGCAAATCCAACTATTTTTTGGAAAAAAATAAATTTGTTTTTTCTTAGAAAGTCTACTGTTAGATTTTGTATTCAAAATTCATCTCGTTCAATTACTGGCCTGAAGTTGAACTACTTTGTTAAAAAACTATATTTTTTAAAGGGGATTCATATTTTTTAGTTTAAAACGTAAATATTTTGTGGAAAACTTGTCCTATTTTTCGTTAAAAATTAATTTTTCTAATGTAAAATTTATCTTGTCTATTTTCGGTTAAAAATTGGTCTTCCTTGTTAAAAAATTGCACTTTTTAGTTGTAACTGTATAGTTTTTAGTTCAAAATCCATGCATTTTTTTTAAATTCTTCTTTTTTGATAGAAAGTTGATCTTCTTATTCGAAAAATCGTATTTTTTTTTAAAAATTAAACTATTTCGTTGCATGTCGAACTATTTTGTTGGAAATTTATTTTTTTGTTGTGAAGAATTAATTTTTTAAGTGAAAATCTAACATCTAACAAATCTAACATTTTTGGTTAAAAAACTATCTTTGCTGATTGAAAATAAATCTTTTATTCAAAAAGTATTCTTTTTTGGATGACGATTCAACTATTTTGTTGAAAATTTGACTTTTTTGTTGAATTCAGCTCTTTTAATTTAAACTGAAAATATTTTTCAGTTGAAACATAAAATTTTACATATTTTGTAAACAAGTGATCTTTTTTGGTTGAAACTTCAACTACTTGTTTAAAAGTGGAACAACTTTCTTCAAAACGATTTTTTTTCACTCATCTCAGGTTGAAAGTTAATTTTATTTTGTTGTGAATTAGATTTTAAAAATAAAAATTTATCGATTCCACTTTTTTGTTGAAAGCTTATCTTTTTTTAGTAGGAAATTCCAAAATTGGCCTGAAAATTCATTTTTCTTGATTGAAAATTATCTTTCTTCTTGAAAATTCATTTTTTCTAGTTCAAAACTTAACTGCTTTCTAAATCATTGGACCTCTTAGTTTGAAAACTCTTTGTGCAGAAAATTAATCCTCTTAGTTGAAAACGCATTAATTTGGTTGAGGATTCAACTCTTTTTTAAACTCGTCTTTTTTTTATGAATTCAACTATTCGAAAATTCTTTCATTTTTCGTTGAATAAAATGTTTTAAATTGAAAATTTAATTATTCCATTTTTGGTTCAGAAGTTATCTTATTTAGTTAACAATTCAATTATTTCGTTGAAAATTCATGTATATTGTTGAAATTTCGTCTTTTGGCAGAAAATTTATTTTCTGCTTTTTAAATTCATCTTTTTAGGTCAAAACTTCATCTATGTTGTAAAAAAATGCAACTAATTTTTTAAAGTTATCCTTTTTTGTCAAAAATTTAAATATTTTGTTTCAAAGTTCATCTATCTTGGTTAACAGGGATCTTTTTGTCGAAAATGCCACTTTTCGGGTTGGTTTTACAACTGTTTAACAAAAAATAGTTTTAATGGTATAAAAATTTGTACACTTGGTTGAAAATGCATCTTTGTAAGTTGAAAATTGAACCATTTAGTTTAACACTCAACTGTTTGATTAAAAATGTAATTATTTTTCTCAAAATTCAACGATTACGTGATAGCCATCTGCTAGTGTCGAGAATCGAACTCTTTTGTTAAAAAATCGTCTATTTGTATTAAAAATTGATCCTTTACTGCAGAAAAGTCATCATTCATTGGTAACATATTTTATGGATGGCCCCTTTTTGAAATGTCTATTTGAAATGATTGATCATTATCAATAGTAATGTACCATTAAAGTTGAATGATTATAAATTGAACTTTTCAAATCATTTGACAAATAAGACAAAGGCAAGGAAAAAACTTTTGATGTATTGCTTCATGGTCAGGTCACTTCTCGGTTAATTTGTACCTTAACGTCGACATGTAGGTGCACTTGAGATCCTTTCAGTCGTTGCAAATGACCTGACGCTAATCCCGCTTCTTCCTCGAGGCTCGACAGGCAAATCCACAGTTTAATTTATCATAACTTGCAAACAGAGCCTCGACAAGGAAATAAACATCTCAAGCAATAATTTAAATTTGATCTGAAAAGTGCAAACGCAAAGTACAAATCAAGATAGTAAATTAAATTTTGCCCTAGATTCATCGAGACGTAATTATAATAAATTATATCTGTCTTCCTCTTGGGCTACACGTATAAGCTGGTAATTGTAGTCATTAGTAATATACTAGCAGCAAATGCACGCGCGTGAAGCGCACCGTCACGTTTCTGGATTTTTATTTCGTAACATTAAAAATGCAAACAATTTAAATTGGATTTTTTAATTCAATAAAAATAAATAAATAGGTAATAAAAAACAATAAATCAATTTTTCTAACAATACTCTTAACCAAATTTGTTAATTTTAGGTTTAAAACATTCTTCAAACAATAATTAATAATTAATAGTTTCGAATTGGAGGCGTTCGAAATTTAAAAAAAAATTATATACAGAATATGTATATGTTAAAATATTTCTAATTGAGAATGTTCCAAATCAAACAATTTTTGATTAGATAAAATTTTGAAAATTTGCAATATTTCTAATAAAGAAAAAATTGTTAAACTTGTATCATGTCTAAATAAAAGTGTTAAAGATTAAATAACTGAAAATTTAAAGTGTTTGAGATTTAAAGTTTTTAAATCAGAACCTCTCAAAATTGCAATATTTCAACATAAAACATTTAAAATTAAACAATTTTATGAAAAAGCATTTGGAGCCGTTCCATTTCTGATTCAAAACATTCGAAAACTCAACATTCTTATTTTGAGTTGAGGAAACTTGAAACTGAATGATTTTAAGTTAAAATGTGAAAATGTTTCAAATTTAATAATTTCATATCAGAATTCAAAAATATGGTCATTTAAAATCCGACGGAATTAAAATTTATATTTATTCTAATTAAAAGCATTCAAAATTAAGGAATTAAAAATTGATAAATTTTGAATTTCAATCATTTCTAATTAGAATCGACAAAAAATTGTAAATTTAAGATCAATATCTAAATTTAATGTTCCAGAGAAAAAGCTATTGAAATTCTAGAACTTTAAGCTCGTATTATATAAACAATTTATAATATATAATATTAACATTGATTAGAAAAGTTTTTTCTGAATACAAAAATAAATTAACCATCCTTTTCACCGTTTAAAATGGAAAAATGTTTAATTATATACCCTTAAAATCGAATTACTGTAAAAATACGTTCAAAATTAAAAATTAATTTTAGGTTGGAAACACTAAAACTAAAATAATAAATTCTACTACGGAAGGCTGAAAATCAAATGAATCCGCATTTTATTTAAAACTGAAAAAATTGGAGCCATCATGAATTGTATTATTAGAACTTTTTTATATTTAAAAAAGTTCCAATAAGTTTAAGTAAATTTAAATCGTTGAAGAATAAGGAATTTTAAAATTCAACCATTTCAAGTTTAATTAAAAAATTGAAACACGCGAAAGGGGACATTTTTAAATTCAGCGTTCAACATACAAATTCAGAAAGTTTTAGAAAGTTTTCACACAAAATCGGATAATCGTAAGATATATCATTAAAATTACATATAAAAGAAAAAATCCAAGCATGATTGCTATATATGAACCCAATGTTTGGAATTTTACAATTTTAAGCCTTTTAATTCGATTTTTTTAAATTTCAGTTTGAAATGTTTAATATATTAGAACATTCAAGCATAAAAAAGAGTATCATTAAACTGTTTTAGAATTCCGTATTCGAAAATTAGATTTGTGAGTGAAAATTACAGAAATTTTTAGAGATGATAAATCTATCATTAAGAAGCACCACATGAGTTATTATGTAGTGACATAGAAATTAAATGGATAATTTAAAAAAAGAAGAAATTTCTATCAAGCAAATAATAACTGTAATTTTCAACAATTAATTCGAACATTATTTTTGTTATGAATATTATTATTATTATTATTCATTGGAAAATAATGATTTAGGGAAACCAATTGCAATCCATCATGTAATCCTTATCAACGAATAAGTTACTCTGGGTATTTCAATTATTTGAATGATTTCCGTAATGATTCATTAAAATGTAGCAAGTAATTAAAATAATTGATATTTTTCATTGAGAGGAAACTGAGAACAGTGCAAAATACTTTTAAAAAATGTAAAAAATAAAAATGAGGATAATATCAGTTTGGGGATAATGGATAGCTATCTTTTCGATGTTCTCGCTTACCTTTTATTTTTCACAGTGTTTCCCATGAAGGCAAGGGCGTACCGAGAAGATTTTTTGAAGGGAACAATTGTGAATTTTCTTCAACGAATATACGTGAAAGTTCACATTCATACAAAATCGAAAAGCACATGCATGTTTGGGGGTGTGCAGAAATTGCGTAGTCTTTTCTTCAGTTAGAGGGGGGGGGGGGATTTTTGTATGGTGTCTTACATGGGCTACATCTTTTGTTAGAAATTCGTCTTTTAAGCTTTAAAATTTAACTCCTTGGTTCAAAGTTTAACCACTTTATTAAAAGTTAATTTTTTTGATTAAAGATTCATAATTTTAGTTGAATTGGAATTAGTTGGATTTTGGATAATAAAATTTTCTAAAATCTTAAAATCCGACATTTCTTTCAATCCTTATCTTACTATCTATAACCTCTTATAGCCTAGATCCAGATAATAAAAATAGGGTCTGATAATTTGGGAGCTCAAACCTTTGAAGGAAATTAAGAGTCTTCAAGTACTTTATGTGTCTAACACACCAATTTTCAAATTTTAAACGCGATTTCTTAAATATGAAGGCGGTAGAAGAGGTCGGCCCTCTCTGGATCTACACTTTCTGGGAGGTTTTTTTTTCCTCGGTGAGAAAAATGGGAAGGTTGAGGGTAGTGAACCACGTTACATTTTCTCGCTCGCCGGAAAGTGGCTCACTTCGACGTATTAAATGCATTATCCACGATGCATTATTCATAGTAACTCTTCATCATAATGGCGCGATGCTATCGTTCCACGATCTTTACACAATCGCCACAAATATTGACTGAACCCATAAAACCCTGCATACATATTATATGGATTGATTCTTTATGGGTCCCCATGGCCCGGTCTCCCTTTTCGATATCCCGTACGGAATACGTACATAGCAAACAGGCTGAACGACTCGCTTTTGGGAGCAGGAGAGAAGATGGATTAAGAGATAAGGAGGCGTATCAGGACCAATCAATTACAAAGTCGAGGGTTGTTTCTCGGTTCTATCGGGGGTGAATCATTGCATGTAAACACAGCATTACATGAAAAAATTGCACGATGATTTCTATCGTGCACTCAGAAAATTAAAGGCATTCGGAGAAAACAATTTTATGGTGATGTTTAGTGGGGGCGAAGATTTTATCAGTTTTTCATGATAGTCAATTGAAACAAGAAACTCGATTCAGAGGGTGTGAATCCAGATTTGTCTTCTAATTACAGGGATGAGAAACCATCCCTTTTTTATCTGATCCTCTTTTTACTCCCTTTTCCGCTTTTGATTCATTTTCAAATAATCATATACATAAATGAAAGACACTAAAGGACAAGACATTAAATAGGAATTCGGGAGCAATAATAAAATAAAGACATTACAAAACAATTTCATTTAGTCGAATTAAAAAGAGGGGAAATAATTAGAAAAGGGGATACAAATGTAAACTCCAAATTTTGCAAACAAACCACTGCAAAGTCTGGTATTCAAAGAGATACATTTTTAACTAAAATAATAAAATTTGAACGAAAAAAATTTTTAATGAATCGATTCACCTTTCAAAGAAGTAGTTTAATGATCCAGAAAAAGGACTTTTCACACAAGAATAAAAAATTAACCAAATTGTTAAAGTTTTAAATCAAAATACGATTTTTCTACAAAATAGTTGAACTTTCAAACCTAAAATATACATGTTCAACAAAAAAGTTCATTTTCCACCAAATATTTGAATTTCAAAGCCACAAAGATTCTTAATTTGAATTAAAGCAGTTAAATTAATGTAAGAAAGACGAATTTTACATAAAGTAGCTAATTTTGTAATCAAATAATAAATTTCTTATTGAAGAAAGTAACAAAATTCTAATCAAGTTGTTGAATTTTCAACAAAAAAGAAGAATTATGAACAAAACGATACATTTTCGAAGAGGCATATACACTTTCTACTAAAATAGTTGATTATTTAACCCAAAAATCTTTTACAGTCAAGTAGACCAAAAAAAACTCTACCAGATAATTTAATTATCCTACATAATAGTTGAATTATCAACCCAAAAGGAGTTTCATTTTTAATAAAAAGGAGTTAAATTGATCCGAAAAAAACGAAACTGCAAGAAAACAGTTGACTTTTTTTAATACAACGATTTTTCATTTGAAAAAGAAAAGAATGTTAACCAAATAGTTGAATTATCAACCCAAAACGACGATTTTCAGCAAATTAGGTACATTTTCAATTCCAAGGAAAAATGTTCAACTTAAATAATGAATCTACAAGTAGTTTTATTTTTGGCAGAAAAATTAATCTCTAATTAAAAATGTAACAGTTGATACTTTCACGAAAAATATTTATATTTTAAGACAGAAACAGTTATAAATAAAGAAAAACATTTTAAACAAAACAGTAGTCACTTTTTCAGTAAAAAAAATAAATTTTTAACGGAAATTTAATTTAAAAAAATGTATTTTCTATAAAGCATTGGTATCTTTAACGAAATAATTGAATTTTCAACCAAATAATGAAATTTGAACCCCAAAATATGAATTTCGAACCAAAAATATAATAGTAGTCTTTCAAACCAAATGAATAAACCTTCAACCAAAAATAATTAAATTTCCTTATTGGGTTTTATTAATTTAATTCGTATTAACTATTAGCGTACATAAGAACCCTGTAATAAGGTATAATTAATTTTGAATTAATTTTTATGTTATATGACTGTTGCATTTGTCTTTGTAATTTAGAATTTTTTGTGAATAATTTTTTTTTCATTTCGTTAGAAACAAGTTTAAATGACTAAGGAAACAAAACAGAAAAAGTATGTAGATATTACAAATAGTGATTGCTGTGTGTTTTTAAGTTATTACTTTTTAGCTTCCCTAGAAAAATTATTTGAAGAACTCTGGGTTCTGCACTGATTTTAGTTCATTTAATTCATTTATTATTGTATGGAGAAAAAAAATTTGGTTCACAAAACTAAATTTTTTAGTTTGAGAAAAATCTTCTAGTAAACAGAATATTTTGTCGATTCGAAGAAAAAAATTGATTGAGTCAATCCAATATTTTGTCGCATTTAACCAAATTTGTTTGATTCAATCAAACTTTCATATATATATATATATATCCAAGAAAACAGTTCTTTTCTTGAATAAAAATTGTCTTCTGATTGTGCTGAAGCGTTCAACAAACGTATCCAAGAAAACTGAAAAAATGTGTTAAACAATAAAATGTATTAAAAAAACTTGCTAAAGGGAAGGGGATACTGTTAAAGGGCACTTTCTTTCCATATTTACGAGATGCTCGTATCATATCAAAACTTTTTTATGATAAAAATTTTTTTTCTATAAAATTGAACCACTAAACTGCTGTGATTCCTGCAATTAATAAAGTCATGCAGAAAACTACCTGATGCTAAAGGATACTCTATGTAATTGAAGATTGCGAAATTTTGTCCTTGGGAAATATTTTTTCTCTTAGAATACTAAAGATGCCCAAGGAGGATTTGTGGTCTATCATATTTGACTGTTCTTGTCGGAGCCATTCTAAGTTTTGTCAAAGAAGTAAAGTACCAGAAATAAAAGAGCGAGGAAGAACTGAGTTGTAATGCGATGCTTCGTCCGCGGGACAATGCAAGAGACAAAAAGCCCTTTGCTCTCGAGGGACCGGCAGCATAAACGCGAAACAATCTGCCTAAAATGCTTCAGCCTGACGAAATCTTTATGTACGAGTGCAAACCCCTAAATCGTGAACGAACATCCCCCTGATGTAGTACAAGCAAATCCGTGGACCATTTTCTATTGTAACTCTGAGAGAGACAGAAAGACAAAATCGTCGAGGGGAATCCCCGAAATGGGGAAGCTCGTAATTTTCGTCTTATCCGGAAAATGAACGAGTCGGCATTCCAGAATAGTCCGCCACAAAGTCCGCCACAAAGAGACAATCCCTACTGATCGAACAACGATTCCTGCCATTGTTTTATTTCAAAACACTTTACTTATCCAAAATTAAAAAAGTGTCTGGGAGCCACAAACAGTTTGTCGATATACAAACCTGAAAATGAGCGGAGGATATTTAACAAAAATCTGCAAAAGACATGAGATTTCTGTAAGAAACACTTTAAGTACCTGTCCGGAATAATCACGGCAGTCACATATATACTTTTAGTATTTTCTCTCGAATAACTCTTAGTCACTTTTAGTAATTTTTTACTCAACTAATTTTTAGTAACTTTGTGAAATAAAAACATCACTATAATGATTTTTCTTCCAATAAATTAGCCAATGGGTTAAACAATATTGAATTAAGGTCCATACCTATTTCTTAAGTTTCTTGAATTATTTTCAAAAATATTTTAAGTTTCTTTGGAATATTCATAACGTTTTTAGCACATCTAATTCACTTCACGGGATTTCAAAGGATTTTAAAGATTTGAGAATATTAAAAAAAATGTCTCGGATTTTTCAAAAATTTTTAAAAATATCAAGGGATTTCAAAAGAATTCACAGGTTATGGAGTATTTTTCTTATTTAAAAAAATTCATTTTTAGGTATTTTAAAAGATTCCAAGTTGAAGGATCTAAATGATTTTAATCGATTTAAAATCATATTCATGGGGGTTTCAAAAATTTCCTAATGTTTTGGAATATATTGTACGGTTTTATAGAAAGTATAATTTAAACAGATTTAAAAGCTCCCATGGTATTTTTATAATTTTTCAGGATCTCAGGAAATATGATCAGATTTCACATGTAATTTCATGGGGTTTTAAAATTTTGTAATGACTTCGAAAGAATATCTTAGAATATCTTAGGGTATTTTCAACAGATTTTAATAATAAGAAATTATTTCAAAGGATTTAAAATATTTAAGGTCGTTTTAAAAATTCCAAGGAATTTTCAAAAGTCAGTAAAACATTCAAAGGAATTTGAAAAGATTTGAAAGCATTTGAAATATTTTGAGTATTTTAAAAGATTTCAAATCATATTTAGTTAATTTCAATTATTTTAAGGGATTTTAAACGATTAGAAATATTTTAGGTTATTCTAATAAGATTCCAAAGGCTTTTCAGAAGATTAAAGAAATGTCAAGCGATTTTCAGCAATTTAAATCATCAGATTTCATGTAACTTTATCTAGTTTTATAATATTTCAATTGATTTCAAAGACTGTATTCACAGAATCTGGGGATTTCGTAGGATATCAAATATTTGAAGCAATTTTCATTTGATGCACTTAATTCTGCTCAGTTCAATGGATTTACAAAAAATCCTGCTAGTTTTTGTTTAATTTACTAATATTCAATCCTTGGACATTTCATTCAATCCTTTAAAATTCCCTTCATTTTTTTCTAAACTCATTGCATACTTTCTGAATTTAATGCATTTTTTTATTCTTGAGTTGCTAATCACTTGCATTTTTTTAACTTTAATTCTGATAAATTTGATCGAAATCTTAGAATTTTCTTTCATTTTCTCTTAATTGTCTCCAATTTTACTGAAATTAGTGCAATTTTTTTGTATTTGTATATTTCTTCTAATTCATCTTAATTTTGTTAAATTAACTTGAATTCTGTTGAAGTCATATAAATCTAATTCTTTTATATTTTTTTAAGTTCAGAAGAAAAATGTCCACATTACTAATACACATTAGTCACTTTTGATCACTTTTGCGGTAAATAGGTCACATTTCAATTTTTTAAATATAAATTTGACTTTGACTGCCCTGAGAAAAATAAATAAGAACATTATCAAACTAAAACTCGAAATTTTTAATTCCATTAATAAAAGGTTCTATATGAAAAATGTTACAAGATTAAAATAATGCACCTGCAAAAAAATACTTAGGTTTGAAAAAAAAATTTTGAAAATGAGATACGAAAGTGTATTGAATTTGACACCGACTTTTTTACAGCAGGAGATTGCCTTTTGACAAGGAAATATTTTAATTAACTCTCGGGAGTTATTCGAAAAAAGCTTAAAAAACTGCAGGTCCATTTAAAATTTAAATTCATGTGCTTACTTTGCATTACAAGGTTGCGGTTTGTAAACCAGGCGGCAGGAGCGTTCGGCGTGAATCGTGCAATTTAAAGGCGTTTCAATCGCGATCATTAATTTATCGGCTCACGGTGATCCTGCGACCAATCGATCTGCTATGTCGAGCGAGACTACTCGATCAGTGCCACTGGCAAAAATTATCCGCACCTCGTTAAGTTTTTCATAACAAGCTTTGCGCGAGTGATCGTTAAACACCCATAATATTCAGGAATATAGCTTCCCCTAGTATTGCTTTTGCTAAATAATGTTGAAAACTTTTCCATTTAATACAGCTTGGTAGATATAGTTCAAAACTACCAGTGTTATATTCTCATGATAGTATTTTCAGAAAGACCTTTTGAACTGTCGTGCAACACGGATATGAGCGTGTAATTAAACATTTTTATGCTGCTATAATATTGCTGTGAAGTTATTTGTAACGCTTATTGCAACATTCCACTGACGAAACTAATTATTTTATAATTACGGTGAGTTTTTAATTGGGTTTGGTAAAATACGCCAGGTGCTTTTTTATTTTTGAGACACTTTATATGATGATTTTGAATAAAATGTTTGCTTTCTATCTCTACTAAAATCTTTCTTGGCGAAAAATTTAACTGCTTAAGAAAAACGTCTTTTGAATTTAAACATTCATCTGTTTTAGGGAAAATTTCATTTTTTGTAATGAATATGCAACTTTTGCAACCTTTTTTTAAAATTCAACCTCATTCTAAAAAATGCAATTATTTGATTAAAAATGCAACTGTTTTTGGTTGAACCTATTTCTTTCGTTTTGAAAATTCAATCAATAGATTGAGAATTCATCTTAGTAAGTTTGAAATTAAACAAGTTGGTTTAAAATTCAAGTATTTTGTACTAGATTCAAGTATTTTGTTAAAAAGTCATATTTTTTGGTCGAAAATTCAAGTAATCAAGTAATCTGTTGAATATTCATCCTCTTGAGTGATAAATTCATCTTTTATAGTAAACAAGTCATCTTTCTTAGCTGAAATAGATTCAAAAATTTTAATCTGATTTTTGTATTCGTTTTACGAAATATTCTATATCAAAAATATTACAAGACTATAATGCTGGTCTTTGACGACATGTTTCAAAATTCATCTTGTAGGTTTAAAATTCCACTGTTTGTTATAAGTTAAACGATTTTATTGAAAATTTGTCTATTTGGCGTAAATCTTCAACCATTTGATTTTAGGTGCAACTTTTCCGTTACAAATTTATTAATTTTTTTAAACATCCATAAAATTCAGAAATATAGCTGTCCCTAGTATTACTTTTGTTAAATAATGTTCTACATTGGTCCATTTAATACAGCTCGGCAGTTGCAGTTCAAATAACTACTAGAATTATATTCTCATAAAAATATTTTAAGATAGACCTTTTGATGTGTCGGGCAACATGGAAATGATCGTAATTGAACATTTTTATGCTGCTATATTATTACTGTAAAGTTATGTGTAACGGTTATTGTAACATTCCTCTGGCCAAACAAATTATTTCGTAATTACGTGGCGCTTATTAATTAGGTTTGGTAAAATACATTAAGGACTTTTCTGCTTTTGATGCAATTTATATAATTAGAATTTAATATTCAAATTTAGGTGTAATTTAATTTACCCCCTTTCAGAGTTTATCAGCGTTTTGTAAGTAGCGATTCCTTTATACACAACAAAGTTTGCTGCAGAATTCAGTCTCCAAATCCCCCCTTTTTGTCTGCTGTGATAACATTTCAAATGTACTCTTATAAAGTTGTAAATTATGGTAGATAATAATCATTTTTCTGATATTAAATTATGCAACAAATTTGTTTAATTGGATTGATTCTTATGTGGAATTTATAATTATGATAAAATTTTTTGAACTTTTTTCAGTAACAAAAATCTTCTTTATTTACTCATATATTTATAAATGTTCCATTTCGACAATTCAAATTTATGCCTGTAAAAATTCGACTTTCGATTTTTGGTGATCGACCAACCCCCTCAATTTACTCGTTTTCCGGAAAAAGAAAAATCCAAGGAATAAACTCCACCCAACAGCTTTTAATGTTGACCCCCAAATTTCGTTGTATTTGTGGTATGAAGATAGCCCAAAATGCAAAATCGTAGTTTTATATCAAATTCATTCTAAAGATGTAATTTTTCTAATCTTTAAATGTGAATTATTGTTATACTGTAGATTACAAGTTTTAAAATATTTCTAAATTAATTTAGAGTTTTTCGAAAAATTATGACTTGTTTAAAAAAATATGTTAATCGTGAAAAGTTATTAATTTTCAAGAGAAAAATGATAGAATTGATCAATGTTAAGAGTAATAATTCTTTTTGACACATTTCGTAATTATTTGAACAATTTTCTTTTGTTAGAACATTGTTTTCACTTTTTAATCTTAAAACTAGTAATCTTCTGGAATTCATGACAGAATTAACGAATGATGAGAGTAATGTATTTTCTTTAAGATATTTGACAATTATTTAACTAGTTTTTTTAAACTACTTTTTCCCATGTAAAAAGTTTAATGATATTATTTTCTGCAATTCATGACATACGTTTATAATAATTATTTCAACTATATATTTTCATTTTTTCCATTTGTAAATAAATTTAGTTCATTGTAGGTTAGAAATTCACAAATTGATAATCAAAGGGATTATTTAAGCATCGTGTAATGCTTTGATGGAATTTAGGTTCAGAAGATTATAGGGTATACTTAATTTAAACTGACTATATGAAGAAAGTCCAAAACAATTAGTCAATCATCGTAAGGTGGAGAGTCAAGTTATAACGTCAGTCCCACCCAACGTTAGTCAATGGAGGGGAAATACCGAGAAAGAGAACTGCTTGCTCCCCGGTTATAACCGTGTGAGACACGCGTACCTCAAAAGCGATATGGCCTAATGATATAATAATAATAATGATAATAATAAAATTGAAACAGCCTTGGTGGCTCAGTTGGTTAGATGCTCGGACTTCAACTGAGAGGTAGGAGGTTCGATCCCTGCGCCGGCACCTCTGGACATTTTTCTATGTAGCTATACCGAGTTTCTGGTGGCTTGAAACCCACCTGAAGCCGTAGGTCCCCCCGATCATGCACTTGACTGTAAAAACCAGACTTTGTTAAATATGTCGGGGGCACACTGCTTTCATCAGATCACTTGATTGCATTGTAAACATGCGTCCGTGACTGATGATATATACCAGAACAGCCGCGGGCAAACTATGCCAAAATTATAAAAATCGAACTCTAAACCAAAAATGCCTTCGACATGTTGGACAGTAACTATCTGCAGCCTGTAAAAACATTTTAAATTAATGTCATATTCATATTCATTCATTAATCTTCTATCTGCAATATGTTTTTTAAATTATTATTATTCTGAGTACTAATTTGTGCAATTATTTTATGTTTCAGGTACGTATGACTTATAGTGCAGTGGCTCTTTTTCTCTTTCAAAGTAGAATTTGATGATCGTACTGGTATGTAAAAGAGTTTATTGAATAATTTCAAACCAGTTTACTTATGTTTCTCTAAACTGTAAATCATAACGTTGTTCAACAATTTTGTTAAAAAGTAACCATTTTTGGTTCAAAATTGAACATTTTTGGGCTAAAAATGCACCTTTTTTATCGTAAAAATAACTTTTTTGTGGGAAATTTATATTTTGTTGCGAGGGGCTATTCACTCACGAATAAGATTCTACTATCTCAAAGATTCAGTAAGCTAGTTAATGATTTCAAATGATTTCCGTGTTTAACATAGTAATAGTAGGTTAAATCAAGACTGATAAGTTACTTAAGGTATTTCAACTTGTCTGCCTTTCTTTTGCGCTATTCTTCTCTTAGCGTAGAGACTCGTGTCTTATTCCGCCTTATTCTTCCTTATTTCGCCTTACTTTTAGAGGCGCGAGCAATGGCTCTCGCTATTCATTGTTATCCGCGCTACTCGATGTTAGGCTTTTATTCTCAAAAATCATTTGAAATGCTCTAAACTTTTCTAAGTTAACAAATGAATAAACTTGAAAATTTAAATAATTCAGTAAATAAAAATAAAGCGATGTCTGTACGAGAACACTTGTTAGTTCTAAGAATATTTTTTAAAGGATCAGAAATATTTTTGTAGTCGTTAATATACTAAGCAACAATAATAGTCGTTGAAAGCCGAAAGAAAAAATTATAAAGAGTCACCCGCGAAAAAAACTATTCTTTTTGACTCCAGAAGGGGATCCAGGTTAAGGGGCAAGGACGACATGCCCCCCTCCTAATCTTTCTGTACCTGCCCATATCCTTCACATAGCTGTTTGATGGAATAATATGACTTAAATATCTGTCTTGGTTGTATATTCAACTCTTCTTTTGAAAATTCATATTTTCGGTTAAAAATGAAACTATTTTGTCAAAACCTCATCTATTCTGTTAAAAATGTAATATTTCTACTTGAAGTGTTAGGAATATAAAGTGTTTATTTAAATCATACAAAATGTGTTTTAGGCCCTGATACTTGAAACTGTTACCTTAATTTCAGAATAGAGTCCTAAATCTACATAAATGTTAATGAATTTAATGAAATTAATTTTAAGATAAGACAATTATAAGCATTATTTTCTAGAACTTATTTTTTATTTGCGTTAACTAATGCTTGCTTCTTTTCGAATTAAGTTTTTATGGATTATTACCTCAGTTATTTCGAGTTTTATATTATAAAATTAAGATCTTATGTAACTTGAAGTTACTTTATTTTAAACTGCAATTATTTAGAGTGACCAGTAACGCACTATGACTAATTACTCAAAAAAGGAACTTACCCAAGACTGGTAGAAAATTAAGTTTTCTGTTCAAATTTGGTATTTTGGTATTAAAAATTAAACTGAAATTTTTCTTGATTGATGATACAAAACTGTTTTTTATTTTTTAAACATGTGTCTTTATGTGTCTTTCTGGATCAAATATTTATTTATTTTGGTAACAAGGGCAAAAAATCCAAAATAAACATGTTATAATTGTCCAATTATTGAATGCGAGACCCAATCCCGCTAAAAATGCGTTACGACTCTCAATTAAAATTCATTAGGTAGGAGAGAAACCGGTGTTAAGTGCTGAATCGAGGACTAGCGAACGGAACGGGTGAGAAGGAGGAACGATGATGAATGAAGCCACCCTTCGAAGTGAATATCGCACGCTTAGAAAAACACGAGTGACTCGATTTCGAGATGGGGGAGGAAATCAGGGTACACGCGTACACGAGAGTTTTGGTTAGGTCCGGGTGGTTCCAGCAATATGGGGTGGTTACGGGTTGGGGTGCTGCCCACTCCAAGTCGGTGACCCAGCTGTGCACTGACAGTTGTCGACTCTTTGTCAATTTCTCTATACTATTAGACTAGACGTCCCACTCGCGCTCTAAAAATTCATCCCCTTTCCCTCCTGATATCTAAACTCCCTTCTTCACTAACCTATTTTCCCATTAGGCACGTAGCTTCCCCCTCGCGTAATGCTTGGATTGAAATATCGAATCACCGGAATAAAATCCGAACAAGCGCGTGCCCATAGAGCTTAGAAATTCGACTCTACATTGATATTAAAATTGATCTTCAGAGATTCACCCAGCAATAATTTTCAAAATTCCCTAATTTTCCCTGATTATTAATATTCAAAGACAATCTTTTATAAACGAAATGCAACCATTATATCACACTGAAAAAAATGGTTAGTTGAGCCAAATAGTTAGTTAGCAAGATCTGGCACTGCTATTTTATTATTTGGCACAGCCATTCTATTAGCTGCACTAACTATTCAATTAGTAACAGAAACTAAGAAAATGGTTGTCCCAAATAATAAATTAGCGGTACCATATCTCACAGATTCAATATTCAAAGGTAAATTTCATGTAAAACAGTTGAATTTTCAACAGAAAAGTTAATTTTAAACTAAACTTGTACATTTTAGAACCTTATGTTTTCTATCAAAAAAGACCAAATTGGTTTAAATTTTAATTACAAAATAACTATTTTCAACAAAATAGTTCAATTTACAACCAAAAATATGAGCCTTCAATTAAAAATAGAATTTTTAGCAGGGTATTTCAACTTTTAAACAATTAGTTGAATTTTCGATTAAAAAGATTCATTTTTACATAAAAAATATGCCCGTTAAAACATGGTGATGACAAATTTCCGACAATTCTAATACTTTCTCAATCATAAATGATGAGAATGTTAAGAACCTAAATTCTACCGAAAAAGTGAAATTTCTATTTTAACAGTTCAACTTTAATGTAAAGGATATAAATTTTGAACCGAAAACCATACGTTCTTATCAAACAATGTAATAAATGATAAAGTATCTATAAAAAGTATTTTAGTTTTCTATCAAAATCAGTTGAATTCAATAAAAATCAAGAAATTCCAAGGAAATTGTTGAATCTCTAACAAAAAAAACCTTACTTTTCAATTAAAAAGGACGAATTTTTAACTCAATAGTTCGAATTTTCTATTGAACAAGACGAATATTCAATAAAACAGTTGATTTTTGAATTAAAGAAGGAATCATGCAGAAAATATTGATGTTTCACTAGAAACAATTACATTTTCAACTAAAATAACACGGATTTTCAGAGACTAGTTTAATTTTCAACAAAAAAGTTTACTTTTACCGAAAAAGTTGAATTTTTATCGAAAATGTAGTCGTTGATATTTATACCAAAAAACATTTTAATGATCAATGAAAGTCAGTTAAACTCAATAAAAAAGGCGATTTTTGAACAAAATAGTTAAATTCTTAACCAAAACCAATTAATTTTCAACAAAAAATGACGAATTTTTGAGAAAACAGTTCAGGTTTCGCCCAAGAGGGATGAAAACAATATAGTTGAATTTTTAACGAAAGAATTCATTTTTCATCCAATTAGTAGAATTTTTAATGAAGCAAGATGTATTTAAAATCAAAAATATAAAAGTAGAAATTTTAACAACAAAAAATGAACTTTAATTCCACATCATTTACATTTTCTCATCCTACCTAATGAATTTTAATTAAGAGCCGTAACAGATTTCTAGCTCGATTGGGTCTCACACTTAATGATTGGATTAATATTAATTGTTTATTTTGGATTATCAATATTTGTACATTTTATCGATATAATTTTCGAAATGGAGAATTATCGTCAGTGAATTATGAATGTGCAATATGTATGGATAAATAGAACTTGAATATCCAGTATCAATATGAGAGTAAAACTAGTTCAAACAGAGACGAATCGTTCTATGCAAACAGAATGATTCATTGGTGTATCTGTTTTGCCGATCTATCCTAGTTACACAAACATGGATCCAAAATATCATAAATTTGAGGTTTTCTTTTAAATTAGGGTAAAGACATCAGTTAACCACTACTGAAGGGTTGGCGCATTTATACAGACTTCACAGCCAAAAATTCTCTTAAAACGTGGCCAATAGGATGATTTTTCACGAAAATAGGAGAATAATAGGTGAACAAATTCTTCGAAATAAAATTAATGTAGGTATCATATTGAAGTCAATATGAAAAGCTTTAAATTCTTAACATTTCAAGGCGAGATGTATTGCAATTTCAACCAAATATTGAAATTTTCAACCAAGAAGAATGACTTCTCGACAAAATAATAACATTTTGATGAAAACATATTAGTAAAATTTTCAACCAAATAGTGTAATATCCTTTTGAATTTTTAAGCAGATAATTGAATTTTCAGTCTACAAAGGTCAAAGCAGTCGAAGTTTCAAACAAAAAGATGAATTTTTTAAATAGCAGTTGAATATTCAGCTGAAAAGTTACATGATCAATTATGAACTATTAATATTCCGACTAGAAAATATTTTAATCTTAAATAAAAATGAACTGAATTAAAACAAAAAGAAGAGATGAATTTCCAACATAGAAAGATGAATTTTTAACCAAATTGTATTTTTTACCAAACATATGAAGTTGCCACTAAAATAGTTGAATTTTTAACCCTAAAGACGAGTTTTTAAGAAAGCAGTTGAATATTCAAACAAAAAATTACTTTTGAAGAAAATAAGTAAATTTCCTACAAAAAAAAATTATTTTTTCAATGAATAGTTTAATTTTTAACTAAATTCACGAATTTTTAATGAAGAAGATTAATTTTGTACCAATGACACGAACTTTCATTAAAATACATGAACATATTAAAATGGAAAATGGTTAGAAGACATTTTGTAGGATTTTTCAAAGGCTATAATTGATCTTTGAAGTTTTTTTCGTATTTTGCGTCGTTGGGCCATTCTGATACTTTCCCAATCATAAATGATGAGAATGTAATAAATGATTACAAATTTTGATCTCTATTTTTTTG
>JAWWLR010000054.1:44185680-44196119 GCA_035041075.1 Acraspis erinacei
TATGCAGGTAAGAAAATAGACTGGAATCTTAATCTGCTCGGAGACCTTGTCGCAGAAAGACTTTATCGCAAGGACGTCCATCCTCTAATTAATTACAATCTCGAATGTCGGAAAGCAATGAATATTACGCGAAGGAAAAGGAAGTCTAATAATTTCAGAGCATCACTTTGGCACGCGCATGTGACCACTTTTAAAGAGCTGTCCTATAATCGTAGCGTAAATTATTACATTATTTTCTCACGAAGCTGAGTCGTCAAACATGCGAACGGAATGTGGTGCAACGGGATTGCAAGTTAATGGTACATGCTGCGGAATTTAATTCTTACCACTTAATTTAATTAATGCTTCTTAATTGTTTTTCTTTCACGATCTCTTCTCGCTTAGAAAAAGACATTTTTATTATTTTCTATTCTTTACTCATCCAATCTGTATCTCAAGTTTCGTCCAATCCCTAAAATTCCAGCCTTTATTCAATTATGTTGCCAACGACGCGATGTGATACCAATAAACTTCTAAAGTGATTTATTGTTCTGATAATCTGATAATGCTCTCCCTAAAAAGTTTTACTCGGAAGATCTTACTATACATTATTATCAAAAACCTGATTGGTTGTGAAATGGCATGAATATTAACCACATACAAATTTTTAAAGTTTTTCGTTCTATAAAAGTGATAAAAAAATGAAATCATGGACAACAACTTCAAATATCTTTAAGAAAATTCGGTACTCATCACCACAAAATTACCGGTACCGACCATAAGATTTTTGGGGAAATTTTAAATGATGTAGGTTTTATTTTAAAAGATAATTTTAAGTTATGAAGATATCAAAACATGTCGAAAAATAAACCAGAAGGCTTTTATCGAGATTCTTGAGAAAATTAGATATGATTATTATTTTGAAAAATTATGTTTTGAATCACTTTTGAGCGTGCGTAGACTTTTTAAAATTAAAGGTCAAAGAATCGACAACAGTAATATGTTTATTGTGAATTCTCTTTTGTTAAAGCTCTTTTGGCTTTAAGGAACACATTCTCATCACGTATCTCGTGCTTCGTACTCGAATGTGTCCCTCAAATTGTATGCCATTTCCATAAATGTATATTATTACAATGCATAACATGAATTGGTATTAAAGCAGACCTAGTTTCATTGTCTCGCTTAAAACAACAAGCATTCTTAAAAAAACTGTTGTTATTCAAAAAATGTAATTTTTGGATTTTCCATTATTTTTTAGGCTGTCAAAATTTGAATTTTCTTTTTTTTCACAATTAAAGCGAAAACTACGCCTCCTATCAAAAAGTAATTCATAACAAATTTGTAGATCTTTATCAATTACACAATTTTCTTCTTATCATCTTTTAACGTATTTTGCATATTTTGGCCGAAAAAGTGTAATTTTTGGATTTTCCATCATTTTTTATGCCGTAAAAATTTGAATTTTCGATTTTTCAAGAAAATTCAAAAAGTTTGAATGATAATTTTGTAGGGCATTCCAAAAGCAATATTTTTATTCTCTTGACTTTTTTCATATCGTGCGTTTTTTGGCTTAAAATGTTCATTTTTGTGTGTTTTTTGGAATTTTGTAAATGCTATAAATCTGGTAATTTTAGGACTTCTGAAAAAAGGCATTAGGATAAAATGTTGTAATTTTTGAATACTATGAATATCCGTACAGAGAATTTTTGACTTTTGAGAAAAATGGTCTCAAAAATTTTCAAAATGTGCTGACTTTTTTAATTTTTATCCAAAATGGCCGGCTAACGAACTTGAATTTTAGTTTAGAGCACTCAAAGCGTGTACCAAAGGGTAATCTAATAGATTAATTTTTAAAAAAGTTATCCTTGAAACAGAGAGACATACAGACAGACATACATACAGACATACAGACTTACAGAAAAACAAACAATTAATTATTTACGAAAATTTAATACCTTCTCTGATGAGAATGTAAAAATCTAGAAAATTGTAAGGCGCTTATAAAACTTTAGAAGTTTTTTTAATGCTTCATGAAACATTCTAAATATTTTAAAACATATTTAGACATTTTATAAAACTTCTAAACATAATTAAAAATATGAAAAGATTTTTAAAAAGTTTAAACAACATGTAGATTTTTTAAATTTCTAAATAAAATTATGATATTTTTCGAGGATTTCGAGAGGTATCGAGGTAATAAAATAAATTTTCTTAAAATTCCTGAGATAATTTAAAACGATTTTTTATTTTTTGAAATATTATTTTGAAGAGATTATTTAGAAATGTTGGTACACATTTCAAACGATTCATAAAATAGTTATAAAAGAGTCTTGAAGATTAAAGATTGTTTTTATTGTGCAGACATATAAAGCAGCTTTAAAGAAAATTAGAATAATGGTAATTTTTTGCTGAATTTCACTCTGTTTTTGTTTAACTACTAGTTTAAGAGTTAAAATACTCCTTAGTTTAGTTCAAGACATTTAACTACTTTATTGAATATTTATGTGTTTTCTTGCAAAATTAATTAGTTCGGTTAAGGTTTTAATTATTTTGTTAAAAATTCGTCACTTCGCGAAGAATTTAGCTATTTTTTATATAAAATTCAAATATTTTCTTACTGAAATATCAACCTTTAACTTTCTGTTGAAAATTGGTATTTTTTTACAGAAAGATCATCAGTTTAATTTAAACTTACACTATTTAATTTTCAATTAACTTCTTGTTGGAAATTCATATTTTCGGGTTAAAAAAAATTAATTTGTTGTTAAAAATACATTTTTTCGTTGAAAATGTAACTTTTGTGTTAACAATTCTTAATTTTTAATTGCAAATTAAACTATTTTTTAAAAAGGAGAAACACTATGTTAAAAATTCTGTATTCGTCTCGTAAGAGTATAAAATTAATTTTCTTGTTTTAAAAATCGACTATTTGAATCAAAATTAAGGTAGTTTTTTAAGAAGTGAAAGATTTTGTTTAAAATTATCCTATTTTGTTTCCGAGTAATCTTTTCTTTTTAAAAATCGCCTTTTTGTTTAAGGATTAATCTATTTTGTCGAAAATTCGTTTTTTCATTGTAAACTAACTTTTTACCTCAAATTTTATGATTTTTTCAAATTAATTTATGTTATTGAAAATATAACTATTTGTCTGAGGATTATATTTTTTTCGTGAAAAATGAATCTTTTGGATACAAATTCATTTTTTTGTTGTTGTTAAAAATTTCATTATTTGATCAAAAATTAATGTACGTTATTATTATTAAAAGCTAATTCAGTGTAATTTCATGCAATCCAAAGTAATCCACCTAGACTTATTGAAGTCTCGAAGTATGAATCAGTGAAAAATCCACTGATTGAAATAGTAGTTAGACATTTACCTGATTAATCAGCGATTTTGGACTTATTCACTAATTGGTTTGGTAAAACCAGAGTAAATCATGTGAAACATAACCTCTATGGTTTAAATTAAAGCATTGTTGTGACGCTTCTAGTTAAGCAGAAAGCACGATTTTGATCGAAGCTTCCTCCTTTTTAATATTTGAACTTATTTAAGGGTTTTGAGCTTTAATTGTGATTATTTGATTGAATATACTAAATATTATTTTTTTATGGCTGCTTAATTAACATGGTGCAGTGCTCCCAACTCTGAAAAGTGTTCATTCCACTGAATGAATAAGTACCTTTTCACTGATTGTCAGTGACCGATTTTCAGCTGGTTTAATAATTCAAATTCAACTGACAATCAGTGACATTTAACTGAGTCATATTTAGAGAGATAATTAAGAATTGAGAGTAATTTTTTCGATTCTGCCTGAAGGCAAAATTTTCATACAAACGGGACTGTATCGGCGTTTGTCTGATTGTAAACGACTTGGCGAGTGGGATGGAAAAGTGCACATTGAATGCAACCCTCCTTGCCACTGATTTACACCGAAAAGCCTGAATCCGCGAACGAATTGACTGCTTACAGGCTTTTTTTCGCCGCAACTCGTCTGCCACTGAGATGGTATAAAACACATGGGGAAAAGAGTGCTCTTGGATTGACTGAAGAAAGCGAACCAAAAGAACTTTTTTGTAGCCGCTGCATTGAATGCGATTCCGTTTAGACCCTCGACTCGTCTCGAAAACACGAGAGAATTTGTATACATTCGACGTTCGCAAGAGAAATCGGACCGAAGTCCGAAACATCGTCCTGAAAAATGTATGGGATCACTGCAAGAAAAAAAGAGGCCCTAATGTCTTTTTTCAGAAATATATGCAGTCTTTTCTCTTTTAGAAATTTACATTTTTACACTTGCAGACTTCAGAGTCCACGGTGATCTCGAAACAAGGGAAATAGGGAGAATATTCACGAATATAGGGGAATGATAGGGGAATAAATTCTTTTAAATGAGATTAATGTAGGTTCCATATTAAATTCTGAAGGAAAGGCTTTAAATTCCTGATATTTTAAAACGATGCGGTTTCAAAAAAATAGATCAACTTTCAACTATAAAATATTAAATTTCCACAGACAATTGAGATTCTAATGAATTTTTAAGACGTCAGTTTGAAATATCGAGCAAAAAGAATAATTTTTAACAACATTTTCATGAAAATAACTGAACTTGTAACCAAAGAGGTAAATCAATTAATAAAATTAATTTTTAATAAGGTAGTTCAACTATCAACCAAGAAGTTGAATTTTCAATGAAGAATACTAATTTATAACCAAAAGAGGTGAATTTACAACTGACCTAGCTCAGGCGGAGGACGTCTGTCCTTGTATACCTGCGTTTATTACTCCTTCGAATATTTCAGGCCTAAGTCCTCGGTACATCTAGTATCTCCACATTTCGAGAATATTCTAGCCTGATCCTTCGTACTTCGTACAGAAGCAGTCTCGAACCTTCTAGATGTAGAGTTTTCGAGTTAGTTTTCCACAACACTTTCGACTAAAGATATGAATTCTTAACAAAAAGTTAATTTTCAACCAAAAAGTTGCTTTTTCTAATCAGGCGATTAACCCTTCGACATAGAACATCTATTTCATGCACACCGTCATACATCTAGGACGATATCGTCTTTGGCCATATTGAAGCCATTTAGAGGTATCTAAAAATTCTAACAAAGTTCAGGGAATACGTTTTTGACCTCCTCTTTCCATTCCAATAGGTTTTGTTGTGAAAGATTTGATTAATTAATAATTGCAAAATTTTAAACAATGGCACATGCGTAATTTTGAAGAACTTACTAAAAAATCAAAATCTCGGCCGCAAGTTAATATTAAGAAAAAAAGTTTCAGGTATTTAATGTTCGCGAAATGACCTTTCGAAAACACCCAGTTGGATTTGATGAAGATTAAAAAACCATATTTATTTTAACATCTGAAAATGACAACATTTTAGTAGGTATATTATCAGGTAATCTAGAGTAAAAAAATTTTGTTTTGTCTTAATGTTTATCTATTCAATACAAAAATAGTTAAACATTGAAATTATCTAACATTTTGTTGATAAACTGTTGTTTTTTGCAATAAAAACTTATTTGCATTTTATGCATTTTGTCCTCTCCTTTTAGGTGATACTAAACTTGACAATTCTGCGATGGAAGATATCCTCCCAGTTGTATGTCGAAGGGTTAATTTCGTACAAAAATATGAATTATCGTCAAATTATATAGATTTGTAATCAAGTACTTTAATTTTTTTGATAAATAAAAGGATTTACAAGAAAAAATAAAATGAATAAATTTCCAGTTTAATAAAAAATGTTACCCATCGTAGAATTTTCAACAGCAAAAATTAAATTCAAACTCAGAATAGTTGAATCTTTTTGTTGGATCGAGAAAACTTGAAAAAGGGGAAGTTTCTTGTAAGGCTGTATGTAGGCGTCCAGAATTCTGGACGAATAGAACGATTAGCCCACACACATCCGATGGTTATTCGTCCAGAAATTCTCAGAGAAAATATACTTACTTCGACTCACCACATCTTCTTAAATCATTTGATAAAATCGATTGAAATCTTCAGACAGTTGGGGTTATGTTTATTGTCAGTAACTCCGAAGGCTCCGAAGCAAAGTTACCGAAGGGTTTCAACTTTTATCGGTGTCACTCACACGGGTATTTCATCCTGTGACGTCAGCTGGCAAGATGTCTGCACGCCATGGTCCGATAACTTTCCAACTTCGGGGATGTAGGGGCGGAAAATTCCAGGAATCTCGGACTTATCGGATACCCCGTCTATTAGCATGATATTAGGTGTGCGCATGCGTAAATCATGAGCGCAAATCATGAGAAAAATAACACGTTGTGGGAGAACCACAATTCGTGTGCGTACCGTATGTGAGATGAGGTTTTAAGGGGAGTGTACACTTATCGGACAGCAAGTTGTCGAAATTGTACTGTAATACCAATTGTAGGGAACGAAACTTTGTTTTTTATAACTTTGACCAAAATGATGATTTTATTATTTAATTGAATAGCTTTAAGAAAATAAAGAATTATGTACAAATACACTTATGGTGAAAAATAACTTCGCGTCTAAGTTATTAAAAAATAAAGTTTCCTTCCATGCAGTTGGTCTCATTATTTGGACCTCCGCGCGCAGATATCTCGGATTTCCCCCAACCAACCTGAAAAACCTGACTGTGGAGCTGATCCAAACAGTTTGAAAGCACAGAATCGTATATACCATATTTTTATAATTTTTATTACTTCTGTTAAATATTGAATAACAACTTTATTTTCAACATTAACATAAATTTTAAATATTTATAAATTTAACTGGATATTTGAAATACAGCATGCTGGTGACAACCAAAGAAAGATTAGGGATTCAGTGCACTTTACTTTTAAATTAAAACGAATATTCCACTATTCCACGCTAAAACATATTTTTTTAAAAGGGGGAGCCGGAAAAGGGGTTCGAGATTTGACCAATTACTCTTGTTTAACCAGTCGCTATAACTAATTTTTTTAAAGGATGAGCTCAAAAAGGGGTACGAGTTCCGACCAATCACTTTTCTGTGACCAGCTGCTGAAACCTTTTTTTTTATAGGGGGAACTGGAAAATGGATTAGAGAAAGGAGAATTTTGTAAAGGGGGAGCTGGAAAAGGGTTTCGAGATGTGACCAATCACTCTTCTCTGACCAGTCGCTAAAATATATTTTTTAAAGATTGAGCTCTAAATGGGGTTCGTGATTTGACAAATCACTCTTCTGTGACCAGTTGCTAAAACGTAATTTTGTAATGGGGGAGCTAGAAAAGGGGTTTGAGATGTAACCAATCACACTTCTGTGACCAGTCGCTAAAGCGTATTTTTTTACTGATACTAAAAGTAACAGTGAGTGTGTGGAAGGTGAGAGGGTGAATTCAAATTAGTCGAGGTAACACTTTTTATGAACAAACGAATTAAGAATTTATTCAGGATGAACTGAAAACTAGATACAAAGAAGTTATGGAATTTTCGTCGCGTGGACTTGGCGGATCGCAGATATCGAAGGTAGAAAAAGGCTGAGATCTAAACACGGTGGTAGTTCGTGTCAGAGTGCCAAAACAGCCCCCAGAAAGGGAAACTTCCACTCGGAAAATCGTAGGGAAAGGGTAAGTCCCTCCCAAGAAGTCCAAGGGAAACTGTAGCTGGGACCTAAGATAATTGTCGAGGGACGGACGTAAGTTTTCTAAAAAACTCTTTTATTTTGATAAAAAAAAACATTTATCATTGCGCTCAATGACTTTATACGGTCCTTCATACGGTGGTTCGGATGGACCGCGTACAGCATCATGATGTAGAAACAGCTATGGTGAAGTGGCTAAGTCTTTAAATACAAAAACTTTTTTATTACCGTGTCGACGTACAGGCGAAGGTTTGTCATCGCTGACCCGTCTTTTCAAATTATCGATAAAAGAAGTCGGTTTTTGGTCAATAGCAAGAAAAAATTCTGCAGGCAAACGTAAGCTGGCGTCGTAAACCAGTTCGGCGGCCGTCGCTCCGGGATCTTCTTTGATGGCAGTTCGAATTTCAAGTAAAACGATTGGCAAAATTGAAACCCAATTGCTGCCATCATGACATTTCATCGCAGCATTAAGTTGCCTGTGTAATTTGTCTACTAAACCATTCGCTTGCGGATGATAGCTTGTCGCGCGTATGCGCGTAGTACCTAATCATCTAGATAATTCCGCAAATAACGTTGATTCGAATTGACGTCCTTGAACAGTCGTGATTCGCGAAGGATCGCCGAAACGAGCAATCCACGTTGAAAGCAAGGCAGTCGCAACAGTAGTAGCTTCCATGTCAGCAATTGGAATTACTTCGGGCCACCGAGTAAAGCGGTCGATGCACGTTAAACAATATCTAAAAGCTTAGCAATAACTCATGGTGAATGTGAACTCTATGTGAATGTTTTCGAATCGATTGGCTAATTCCTCGGAATTGTTGAACCGCAGCGGAAACATGTCGAGTGACTTTACATTGCTGGCACGGAGTATAGGCGCGCGTCCATTCTTTACAATCTTTATTAATTGCAGGCCAAACAAAACGCGAAGTATCGAGATGCTGTGTTGCACGCATGTCAGAATGTGACAGACTGTGTAATGAATTAAATACAGCGCGAACTAAAGATACAGGGACAAAAGGCCATACGACGTCGTTCATCATATTGCAGTATAATGAACGTTCTGGTCTGGACAGTACAGTTTTCGCAACTTAAGTGCTGATTGACCAGAATAAAGTAGCTCACGTAATTCCGCATCATCTTTTTGGACAGAAGCAAGAGAGTCGTCATCTATTGATAACGCGCTTGCTTTCACGCGAGATAATGCATCGACTACAAAATTTTCAGAACCTTCAATATGCCTAATATCTGTAGTGAACTACGAAATGTAGTCTAAATGTTGGAATTGAGGCGCAGATCATTATCTAACTTTTCGTTGAAAGCAAACGGTTTAGGCTTATGGTCTAAAAATTGTAAAATTTCTACCCTCAACGACATGACGGAAATGTTTAACAGTGCTATAGATAGCGTAAGGTTCGCAATCGTATGCACTATATTTCCGTTGGGTCGATTTCAGAGATTTTTTGTTGAATGCTAGGGGTTGCCATGCATTATCCACGTGTTGCTGCAGTACACCGCCTATTGCGAAATACGAAGCGTCTACGACTATGCTAATAGGCGCACCGGGAACGGGATTCGCGACCAAAATTGCGTTCGCGAGAGCATTTTTCGAATTAAGAAAAGCTTCAGGAGCTTCTTCGGTCCAATTGACCGTTTCCTTGCCCTTTTTAGAATCAACTAAAAGTTTGTTTAAAGGGTGTAGGATATCAGCCTATTGAGGTACAAATATACGATAAAAATTAAACATACCGAGATAACAGCGCAAACCTTTAATCTTAGTGGGCAAAAAAAATTGTGAAACCGCATTGACGCGCTGTTGCATTAGAGAAATGCCATCAGAGATTACTGTATAGCCGAGAAAAGTTATTTCATTTACACCGAATACACATTTTCCTGGGTTAATTACGACACCGAACGTCGAGAAACGATCAACTAAAATTTTCAAATGCTCTAAATGTTGCTCCTCATTTTCAGACGCCATCAAAAAATCGAAAATGTATGCGTAAACAAAATGAATCCACGCAACATTTCATCGACAAAACGTTGACAAGTTTGTGTTGCATTTCGCAAACCGAATATCATCATCCATGGCTGAAAATGACCGAAAGGCAAACAAGATCAATTTTTGAAAATAGCTTTTTACCATGTAGATTCTGGGCAAAGTCTTTGATATGCGACGGAGTGTACCTGTCGGGAATCGTACGAGCGTTGAGAGCTCGGTAGTCGCCACATGGAGGCGGGATGTCGTCTTTCTTGGGAGGACGTGGAGAGGCGTAGACCATGGGCCCTTCGACGGTCGTATGATGCCCTGCTGCATCATGATATCGAACTCAGCCTTAACTTGTTTAAGGCGATCAGCTGCAAGGCGGCGGAACTTGACGTGAACTAGAGGGCCGGGCGTCGTCTTCATGTGGTGTTGCACTCGATGTTTGATTTCATCTTTTCGAAACACGGGCGGTAGCGTCAGATCGGCGTATTTTTCAAGTAACTCGCGGTACACCGAAATACCGATCACTGTCTTGATGGCAGATATTTCTTCACCAAATGCGAATCCACGCGTTGTTAAGCCGGTCGAATTATCGATTAAGGACTTATTTTTCGGATCGATAAGCAAACCGTAGTGCTAAAGAAAGTCAATGCCTATAATTGCAGAACTCACTTCAGCAATAACGAACGGCAACTTAAACGCGCGACGTAAGGATAAATTTAAGTTGATCTGTATATTTCCGTAATTTTCGATTCTCGATCCATTTGCCGTGAAAAGTTCGTATTCACATTTTTTAATATTTCTACCGAGCCATTTACGCGGGTCAACACACAAATCGTATCCAGTGTCTATGAGAAAAGATTTTTGCAAGTTCGCGT